>JADRCH010000161.1:3050316-3092553 GCA_019843965.1 Rhynchomys soricoides
CTATGGCAGTCAGAAGAGAGTGCTAAAGCCCTTGGAACTAGAAACACTTAGCTGCCACGTGGGCTTAGTTCCCCTGCAAAAAGCAGTAAGTCCTTTTTTAACTGCTGAGCCACCTTCTCCATCCCTGAAGCTTCAGACTAGAAGCACATCAGCACCTACTTTACTAGATGTACTGTGGACTGCTGGGGTCAAGTAAACTCACTTCTCAGATGCACTTCCTTAGGACCCCATGAGGCACCTGAGGGACCGACCCTGTGCCCCCAGGCACCTACAGAGAAGGAAGTACAGTCAGGACACCTGTGAGCTGAGGTCTTTGCAAACCTCCTTTGTATGTGGGTCCTGAGAGAGCGGGGCCAGCTGATCCATGCTCTGACCAGAGTGAACACACGTGGGCTCCCGGCCATGGCCCTCTCTCTCCACAGTCACCAGAAACACAAGTTGCTGTCATCGGGTTCAGATGAGAAGTTAGGGACCAGAACACACCTACTCCATACCTTGCCATGTTCCAACAAGAACCACATCCCAAACACATTTGACCCACTTCCCATTAACTGGCTAAAAATAACCTTACTGACAAGTGAACTCCATGATTTCCTTTTTGAATAAACAAAGAGGGTAAATGTCACCAGGGATGCTGTGGAGATGATTTGGACACCTGCCCATAAGAATATTCAGAACGATAAAATAGAACTACATGTCTATGTGGTTGTCTTGATGGTCTTCCTCAGGGCACTCTGTTTCTCAGAATCCCTGACTGTGCAGCTGTTAGCACAGCAAGAAAACAGGGAATTCCAACCCAAGCCACCCTTAACCTCACCATCTACAGCCTTACTATCACAGGAGATTCTAACTGGTTTCTTAACATCCCCATCCCTAAGGGTCTCCCATACAGTGTGTTTCCTCACATCTGGAATCTAGAGTCTGAGGTCACATTTCAGAGTGTGGGTACTGGAACTCACAATTCCCTCCCTAGAGAGGGGAGAGCAGCAGTTCTGGGAAGTGCACCCTGTAAGGTGGCTCCTACCAGTTCTTATGCTCAGCACTTACTGGCAGTGACTAAGACAAAGCAGGTGGACAACATCCTGTTGAGGAACTAGAAGATCATAGTCCTTGGTGTTGGAGGGATGACTCAGAAGAGTAGCTGTTGATCTTACAGAGGACCAGGATTCAGTTCCCAGCACCCACATGGTGGCTCACAACTCTGATGCCCTGTAATGATGCATACAGGCACTGGGCACGGGTGCGTGCTGCAAATACATACATGCAGGCAAAACACTCATACATATAAAATAAAAGGGTAAAAAGACAATAGTCCTTTTCAATAAATAATTTGCCATAACTTGAGCTTCTAGCATTTAGTCAGAAAGGCAGGTAGGGAGTCTTTCAGATCAGCACAGCAGCATACCATACTCTTTGTTTCTGAATCCATCCCAAGACAGAGGCTGAGACTGCTGCCATCATTTGACAGAGCTAACAACAGCCATGGACCCCTTCCAACACGGGTCCGTGATTTAACCCCAGCATTTTCTCATCTTTGGTTTTTACTGACTGTTGCTAAAAGTTAAGTCTATAAATGTTAAAGTTCATTTGTGAAATCATTGCCTCTCAATGATTAATGGTGTCCAATTGTGACATCTCTTCGACACTTTAGGGGAGCTTAAAATAGTCATCCGGAGAAGTGAACACAGAGCTTATCGCAGCTGCTGGGGTTGGGAGAAGGGCAGCACCTAGAACCCAGGGAAACCATGCTGCAAGGCTCTGGCCCACAGGAATCAGCAGCTGCCTTGTGTCCCAGCCAGCTTTCTGTTGCCTCTACCAAAAGGCTGCATGGAAGCGACTTCATGCAATGTCACAGTGCCACTAACAGAACACCTTGCACATGGCTGGCAGTCGGCAAATATTAGCTGTTCTCTCTCCCGTCCTGGACCAGCCTTACCCCACTTGTTTGACAATGTTCACTCGCAGGTTGGTCCCAAAAACATGCAAGGTATCCGTACAGGATCTGAAGGCTTAAGAGATGCAGGTGTCTTTACCCATGCTTAGAACTCTTACGGTGCATTAAGAATCAAACACCAGGCTAGGGAGATAGCTCAGTCCACAAAGTGTTTGTCTCACAAGGATGAGGACCTGAATTCAAACCCCAGCATCCATGCTTGAAAGAGAGAAAGAAAGAAAGAAAGAAAGAAAGAAAGAAAGAAAGAAAGAAAGAAGGAAGGAGGGAGGGAGGGAGGGAGGGGAAAGAAAGGCCAGTGGCCAGTGAGACGCTCCCTGGAGAAGTGGGTGGGGAAAGAGAGAGAAGCCCACATAGAACATGATACCTTGCAATGCCAGAGCCTGTGTTACTTAGAATGGACAAGAAGCTGCAGGGCAGGGCATCCTCCTACACAGAGAACTACCATCACCCTGTGAAGGGGGTCCAAAGCCTCTCAAACCCGTAAACATAGACCATGAAAGACTAAGAACTCAACCCACGACCTTACAGAAAGGAAAGTGGGGAAGTGCTGTGTTCAAGGTCACCCATCAGTCAGGAAAAGCATAGGAAAAGAGCCCAGTCCTGACTCAGGGACCAGAGCCCGCTCCACGCAGGGATGGACACCCTGCAATAATTTCCCAGAACGGCTAAAGCATATGTCCACACTTTTCACAGTTTGGCAATCGGAGCTTCTCAGACTAAACAAGCGTATTTACTTACACACAATTGCAAAAAGGCTGACATTTTGAGGCCATCCCGTCTTAAAGGAGTGCATGGGAAGGCACTCGACAGCAAGCTTCCAAACAAAGGGCATTCTGACAACCTTCTACCCACTGGCAGAGATGGGATGCCGGGTCACTTCTCCAGCATCACTGGTTCCAGGAAGTAGCATCCATTCTAATAATTTCTGGAGTGTTCAGTCTGCCGTGCTGTGAGAATTTTTTCCCTTTAACCTGCAATGCACTCATGTCCTTGAGTAACCCAGGGGTACTACAGACCTGCCCTCCTCTAGGCTTGTGACTTTCTAGTGGCTGTCAGAAGCCATTTGGCTCAAAGCAGACTGAGAAGTAAGACTGCATGACTGAGGGCAACCTCTCTTCTAAGAACGCCATTGTCACTTGAAGGAAAGTGACTGACAAACTATGGGTCTGCAGACTTAAGTATTTGGCAGGCGTTACAGAAGTGAACGAAATAATCTGTCACTTCAAGGAAAACAATTGACAGCTCTGTTTGCCAATGATAAAATTTGAGCATTCATGCAAAAATCAAAATTTTGGAAAACCGGCATCTACTGCCATGAACCTGACAGTTTTCCAATAGCTTTTTAAAGACTTTTCTGGTTTTTAAAATATGGCATAATGAAATGCCTATGTTTGAATGGTTTACACAATTCACAGTTGTGTTTTCCAAACAAGCAATGAATGATTTTACAAACCAGAATGGATTTAAACACACACTCATACACACACATACACACACACACAGAGAGAGAGAGAGAGAGAGAGAGAGAAAGAAGAAGCTAGAGAAATAGATCAGTGGTTAAGAGTAATTGCTTCAAAGCACTGGCATTGCCGGTCACAACTGTCCATAACTCTAGTTCTAAAGGATCCCAGTCCCTCTTCTGGCCTTCACCAGCACAGGCATGCCCATGGTACACATGCATACATACATACACGCCAAACACTCATACATGCAAAAAATGAAAATTTAAGGCACATTCAAAACGCATGAGCCAGCAAGGGTTAGTGACCCCAAGCGCAGAAATAACACTGACCAAATTTGATGTTCATGTCACAACTAAACCTTTAAGAGACTGCCTCTCATACAGCTTTTGCCTTCTGTTAGTTTTGACATTACAGCAAATTATCCAAAATGCCCACTCTACTCCATTCCACTGGGCATGGAACGGCTGAGCTAGGTGCATGATTTGAGGCCAGGACTTCAAGACCAGCCTCGGCAAAATAGTGAGATCCCTGTCTCCAAAAAAGAAAAAAGGAAAAGTTTTAAATCTTAAAAGTCCTTTCTTTATAAGGCCATATTTGGTTCATGTTCTTCAACCAAAACAACAAATCACAACCTACCAAACGCAGAGGTGTCTCTAAGATCTGTTCTCTGAGCCAAGAACATGACACAGCAATCTCGTTTGTCTTCGCTCCACATTTGTTTTGGAAGACAACAATTATTTTTCACAAGATGCATTATTTTGGAAATTTACAATTTGATATGATTGATAAAATTTAGGAAATAATTTCTTTTGTAAGTTATTTAAATTAATATTTAATGGAACTAAACATTTTAAAATTAATTCAGTAGTTTATAAAATTGCAAGGTCTAATGCTTGAAATAATGAATATCAACAGATAAAAGTTACAGAAGCTCTGTGAGATTTAAGAGTATACAGTGTGCTTGAGACACTCACTGAAGGCCAAAGGTACTTAATGACCAGAGTCATTATTGACTGAAAACATCACTGGAAACACAGCATTCCTCAAACTGTACTTGTCTAAGTGTATGCATACAGACAGACAGACAGACACACACACACACAGACACACACACTTAGAATATAAAATACTTTAGGTGTGACAAAACAAAACAAAGCAAAGTACCTGCACAGAAGCAGGACCACACTTAGGAAGAAGCATTACAGGCTCCTTAGCTTCCATCCCCACAGTCACAAAGACAGCCAGACATTCCTGACACAGAAGGATCCAAATATGGAGACGCTGACTGTGATCTAGGCTGCCAGGCCAACAGGCAGACTTTCCAAAGAAGGTAGAGTGAGGTGTAGGGAGGGAGAAGCAGGGAGTCCTGGGTGTGGAGAAAGGGGAGCCCGGAGTTCTGGCAGCCTGTAAAGCAGCCGGCCAGGCAGTACCCCGGAAGAACGGAAGGAGACCCCTTTCGGCTTGTGGTTTACACTAGAATACATCAGTGCTCAGATGTCCTTTCTTTTTGATGGAGAATGATGCACACTCCCTGCTCCAGACCGTTCTGCATGAAAAGCAAAGGAGGCTCAAATGGATCTCTTCGTACCTCCATTTCTAACAAACCTATGAGATAAACTGAATAGCATCCCTGTCTCACTCACAGCCAGTGGCTCCAGGAGTACAAACCACTTCTGCAGCTGTGTGGTAAAAATAGCCCTACCTGTCTTCTATGCTCTTGCCTGAACCTCTTCAACATGCTACCCGGCACGGTGCTCCTCCATGTGTCATATGGCACCTGCAGCATCACCACCAGTGGGAACTGTTAAAGAGTCGTGACTCCACACGCCCACCCATGCTGCCTAAATCTGAAACACAATCGTGTTTGCCGAAGCAGTTTGATGCTTGAACCACTGGCCTAGAAACAAGAATGCCTGAGGCAGGCACCCATCTGCCCTGGTAGTGTCTCCAACGAATCTGTGCCAGAGCTCTGCACTCAGCTCCACACTGAGACTGGAACAGAAACTGCCTCTCACGGTTCTCAGAGGCAGGCTGGCTAAGGTCAAGGTGCTGAGGGGGTCAGTTTCATCCTGAGGCAGCCATCTCACTGGGTGCTCATGTGGCCTCTTCTAAGCCAGGAGAAAGAAAACTCTGTTTTTCTTATCTTAAAGGCTGCAGTTCTCCTAGATCAGGACCCCATTCTTGTCCACGGTCTACTTTTAGTGCATTCCTAAGAGCCAGTCTCCACACTGGGGTGGGGGTGGGGGGTGCTTAGACAAGTGCTAGCATATGAATTAGGAGGGATGTACAATTGAGTGTGTAATACCAAACAAACAGGAGTCTATGCTCAGGCCACCTGCTGCAGCGGATGCGGCTGGTCCAGGACCTCACCTGCAGAGCCCGTGATGGGAGGGAGTGGGGGGAAGGGGGGGGAAAGCAGGATCCTCTTTGCAGAGGAGCAAGTGCCAAGGGAATTCCAGAGCTGAGAGGAATCCAAAGGAGCTAGAGAGGCACAGAATCCCCACAGGCAAAATGGGAGAATGACTTCCAGGGTGTGACTGCCATACGTGGTAACTAGACAGGTACCATACGGAGGCCTATCACAAAGCACAAGTCCATTCAATCCTCATCACCCACCCCGCCCCCTCCAAGACTGCTTTCAGAGGCAGAGTCTTCAGCCACTCTCTTCCCAGCTGGAATATCTGCCTCCAGTCTGTGATTACAAGATGCTGGTTGATGTGGTGGAGAGCATGGGTCTGAGGAAGCACAAAAAGCAAGAAACGATTGGACCCATCCTCAGTTTCCCCAACGAACTGGCAAAGAGCACTAGCATTCAGAGTTGGCGGGTGCAGAATATGGACAGGTCCTACACCATTTGCAGGAGTCTGGGTTACTGAGCCCTTTTCCAGGGCCAATCCATTCTCAGAGCATACTCAGAGGATGAACACAGACACACCAGTATACATAAAAGGTTGCTGAATTACAGCAGCAGCATTTTCCAGAGCCAATGAACACTGAGTTGATTGAAATGGCCACTGACGGGGACAGGTACATGAAGTCATGGAGCAGGGAATAGCTTGACTACTTCAAAGAAAAACTGGAGCTCTTCACATCAATATGAAAAGATCAGACACAGGATTCTAGTGAGAAAAGTCAGTTAGGTATACATAAGAATGGTGTGCCTAAGCTGACAGGTGGGTTCCCTCTGCCTACTTCAGACAAGTTTTATGGTCGGGACGATTTGGGAATAAGCTTATTTACAATCGTCCAGATGTCACAGAAATAACTGATGATGATCGTTTTATTCCATTTCAAACAGATGTGGCTTCGATCCAAGTTCTGCTAGTTGGCGACCCTGCCCGGGCTGAAGCCTCGGTTCCCAGTAGGTGACACCCGAAGGTGAGGGGGTTTGTGGGCACTTGGCTGGTCTTCCCTCCACAGACTCCCCACGCACCACATGCACCTATCCTATGCATGTTATAAGGAGAGACCCCAGAGATGAGAGAGTCTTAAGCAGAAGCTACAGGTTCCTGCATCTTTACAGCCAACGTCCTCCACAGTGTTGGCTAACAGCTGCTCCATTAATTGCCAGACAAACTAACCCCTAGCTTGGTTAATCAATACTAATAACGGGAAGGTGTGTCAGTTCAAGGCTGACATGTACTTGACTTCCAAGGGAATTTGAAGGGGGAGAAAAAAACCAAACATCCCTGAATCTGCAAACAAGCTCCAGATAAAGATGAGACCAGACCACCTACCTAACTTCTCCACAGCCGGTTAAGTTGGAAATGAAAGAGTTTCCAAATGTCCCACATTCATGTGTTGGAAGATCAAAAAGTATTTTCAACCAGGTCATCTGAAATGATTGACTTGTTCCAATCAAAAAAGCAAGCCTGTCATTGCCAGAGTTCCCTACCCCAAGGTGACATGTTATTAACCATCAGTAATTGGTGTTAACACTAACCAAACTGCAGTCTGCTGTCTACTCTATAGAAATGGCTTAACTCCTTCAACCTTCCGGGCTCCTAATTTCACACTTCTCAATGCATCCTACCCTCCCTCAAGCCCTGCCACTTTAAGACTAAGTGGAAAGCAACAGAGAAGATGGGTTTCATACAGTGGCACTGCCAAGACCACCTCCGTATCAAGTCTGTATTAGATCTGTCTTTGCATGGGCAAAGTGCACACTGCTGGAAATACTCTGAAATGATAACTGGGTTCTCAGAGAAGTTCAACACAAAGGTCTTGCCAAGTCTAATAACGAATGAAACAATGTACCTTATACTCAAGTAACTTCATGACGCGCCAGAGCTGCCCACCACCCTAATCCTAGCTTGACAACGAACTAAGGTTATATATGTCTTTTCCCCCCAAGACAGAACGATCGCCTTCACCAAGTCATCACACTTACCCCCGGGAAACAGGAGGAAGTGGCATTACACCATCTGGGGCTATGCACTTTGGGAAAACCTGGCCTTGCTCAGCATTACTTAGCCAAAGAAAGGCTCAAACTAAATCTAAACATATGGAGGTAGGGGGTGTGTGGCTGATTTGGCCATTAGGACTAAAGAGCAAATGTCAAACCGGCCTTGAATTCTGTGTAACACAGCAGCATTTGCTGTCTCACTTGCAAAGTTTCATCAGCAGCAATGTCAAAAAAAAAAAAGTAAGACCCATAGGGAAAGAGCCCCCAAGGCTTTCCCTGCAGGCATGTGAATTCCAAGGTAAAGTATTTTCTAAGAACCAGCCAGCCAACCGGAAATACTGTTGGAGAACTGGGCACCTATCAGTAAACACTGCAGGCAAATTCCTCTTTATATACTTTGATTACACCCTAGCAAAAAGTAAGCAAACCAGGATAAAGAAGTAACAGGTGGGCAGGGGCTTTAATGCAGGGGTTCTGCTCTTACACTGGGTGTTGGGGAGGCACCTGCCTGGGAAGATACACTGAGGTAAAGACATGAGAAGGATGAGATGGCTGGAAGAAGTCAATGTTCTGGAAGACAGAGAAGGGGCAGGAAGCTCCATAGGACAGTTAAGACTAAGAGCCCACTCTGAGGAAGGTCTGGAGGGGAGGCTGGGGTAGTAGGTGTCTCCATGATGCCGAGAGACCTTACATGAGGAAGACAGGGTCTCAGACATAGTTTCAGCAGAAGGACCGGCTCTGCCTCGTTTTCATAGATAACCACTAGGCTGCAAAGACATGGAAGACAGGGGCCAGTGTGGGAGCTGACGATGAAGGGCCATACGGTCATGGTGGGATAAAAGCCAGCAGGCCTACTGGGTGTTGGGGCAGAGCAAGAGCCTAAATGGGGGGTGTGGCTCAGTGGTAGTGCATGGTTACCTCCAAGTTTTGTATTCTATCCCTAATACTTAGTGCATGGGGGTGAAAGCCCAGATTTCCAACTTCAAGGGAGTGTTTTTCCCTTACATCTCTGGCTGCTCTTTGTTTTGCTCATATTTTAAAGTGTCACCATGCACAGAAAGAGAAATGCTGGCTAAGGGGACTTTAGAAAGGCTTGTTTGTGCCACCAGGCTTCCTAATCTGGACTGGGCTGCTGCCCAGCCAGAGAAGCAGTTCCTTTGACTAAGTGGAAGCCAGACATCCCAGGGACCTCTGCGTACTGGAACCTTCACTGACAGAGCTGGTGTCTGATCCCATGGATACGTACAGCCAGAGGGACAGTATTGGCTCACCCATCCCTATTAATCAAAAGTGCACTCCAAATAGACAGCTACACACTGATCTCTCTTGGGAAGCAGATCCTGTCGCCATTGCTGCTGGTGGTTTTAATTGGACCTGAGAAGAGCTGATTCTGCCTGTCCACCTCTTGCTGATCAGGAACCCTGTTCTAGCTGCCCTCCCAACTTTAGAAATCCCTGTCTTGACTGGTGGTCAGCAGAATGGCATCTGAGCTCCCTTCCTGCTCTGTCACAGGCCTTCAGTCACCCCCAATCAATGCCCCTGCTCTCTATGGAGCAGCTGAGCACAGATCCCGCCACAGCCCCCAGCCTCCATCTCCAGATTTCCTGACCCCTCCCCCACAAGCAATACCCTGAGGGCTATGACAACTGACGCCCCGCTGAGTCTGAGTGGCCTGTGAGCCTAACCAGAGCTTCCAGCCTGGGAAAGTGATAAGAGGAGACAGCAAGGGAGAAGAGGAGGATGGGCGGGACTCCCGGTGCAGAAGAAGCTCTCAGCACACCTGAGACAAAGACATGGGAGAAAGCACAGAAATAACTGCTCAGGCCTCCTTAGGGATGCTAGCTGCTGTGGGCCTGGATGTCTCGGATCATTATGCACTTTCCTGGGAATCCTAAGGCAGGGCAATACAAAGGTTTCCTGTCCCCAATGCCACCACCACCCTGCCACCTGATCACGTTATCCAGTGGCCTTCCTTTCAGGGAACTCTGAGTTGACAAGGTTGGGCACAGAGTGACGCCATGTCACTCTGGTACCAGGAGACCCTGGCACTGGTACTAACAGGCTACCTAGTGTACAGGGCATGCGGTGCAGCCAGTGGGTATAGTCTGTTGTGCTTCCATATCCAGGGTCCTCCTGATAAAGTCTCTCCAGTCTTAGATGTCCCACCTACTCAACCCCAGCCATGACTTTACTCTGAAAACCTCAGGGCAACACTATGACCATCCTATGGGCTTCCCTGGACCTACCCCACCTTGGACTGTTGTGATTTGCCCCAAGTTTCATCCAGGGACATCCCTAAGAGCCAGAGCAAGCTGTCTGAAATTAAGTCAGGACTCTATTGTAGCTGGTTCTGAACTAGTGAAGAGGAACAACAAAGGCATATTGAAATTCCCAGTCTATGCGACGACCACAGAGAAGCCAATGCTAGTAAAAAAGTGGCAGGAATTGGTATGGAGGAAAGGTGACTTTGATGACAGAACAGTGTGCTTCCCCTGAGCTCTTCTAGAAGCTTGGTTTACTCACAGGCCGGCAGCATAAGCAAGCTTCTCCACAACTCCGTTCCCAAAGCCCCTAGCCTCCCAGAGAGCACCAGCACCTCAAAGATAAAGCAGCTGCTCTAAATAAAGAAAGGTCTGACCCTGCCATTCTCAGTTCAGAATTCTGTGATTGCTCCAAAAACACAGTAGACGCACTGATCCTGACTGTCCCATAGCAGCTGGTGGTCCACAATGCCCCAGCTAAGAACACAAGTGTGCAGACCCCTCCTCAACTTCAAAAAAATCCACTACCCAGGCACCTAAAACAACTTAATTTGAGAAGTAATGCTCTCTTTTCTTAGGAATATATATTGAAGTTATTTTAAGATAAAATACACTATCTGGGACTGGCTTCCAAACATTCAAAGATCTGGTCAGCCCGCCAGATGGTATTTCGTTCTTAGGTAAGTATGTGAGGACTTAGCGACCTATGCTCTATATGACAGACACCACAGACAGCGGAAACCTGAGGGAAGAAAGCTTCCTCAGTCTGCTCAGTAGAATCACTTAATTACCAGTTCCCCTTAATGTCCCACCCTAAGTAATTCTCACTTTTGGAAACAAGATAGTACTATCTCTATGCCATGCTATATAGCTTCTATTGATGGCAACTGCAGGGCACAAAGAGATTTGGAGCATCTCTCAGTTACCATGCTTAGCATTCCCTGTTCTGTCGCTGGAGCCTCCCCACAATTAGTGAGATGAGGAGCAACAGCCTTTCCATTCGTTGCTCAACATTTAAGCCCAAGTCATCAAATAAGGAAAGATTCCATTACCACCCCGTACTGACAGAGACCCATATTAATTACTATTTGAATTAACCTCTGAGCCATGGTTTTCATCAGTACTCAGAAAAGACAGGGACAATTTATAATTACATGCCACCCTTGTTATAAGTCACCAGGCCGCCAGGAGTATCTGATGAGGCTGCCATCTTTCCCTGGGCTGGTTCTCATCTCCCCTACCCACAAAGATGGCTCGGTCAGCCTCGGGATTCTTTCCCCAGGTTACTCCTTGTTCTTCCTTTAAAGCTGTAATGTACAACTGTACAGATCTCCTATTAGTAGATGCATTTAAATACGAACTGAACTGTTGTTCAGTTTACACTCTATCGTAGTACAAAGCTAGATAGTCAGAGCCTACTGTGAAGCGCTCCATGAGCCACAGGCTGGTAAACAGACAGAACTGCAGGGCGTCCTGAGCCAACACACCACCATGTTCACCACGTGTCACCAGGTCAAGGTCATAGGGTAACTAGGAAAAAAAGCAGTCGCTGATGTGACATGGAAACAGATCCACCAGAAGAAATCACAATTAGGAAACTATGCTTCTTTACCCTCTTCTGCTGCCACCTCCATTGTCTCTGTCCAAAGGCAAGCAACCCATCCTGCCTGTGCAGCCAGTGCGGATGTGGCCATGCGTGTGTCAGGGATCCAGGGGTGGATGCCCGTGCTCCATCCACATCTCAGCTGGCACATTCCACTTTCTGCAGTCCATACGGAGTTGTACTTCTAAATTGCACAGCTTTCAGCCCAGTGCTTCAGGTTGCCCTTCATGACGCAAATATTTAAAATACTGAAAGATTAAGGACTCAGGTATTGCATTACGTGATCTCAAAAGAAAGACATCAGAATGCAAATAAAAATGGATCTACGTTCTCAAAAGACATTGAATGTCTCAAGTATAGCTAGAACTTCATTCTTTTCTTTTTGGTTTTTTTTTTGGTTTTTCGAGACAGGGTATCTCTGTGTAGCCCTGGCTGTCCTAGAACTCACTCTGTATGTAGACAGGCTGGCCTCGAACTCAGAAACCCACCTGCCCCTGTCTCCCAAGTGCAGGGATTAAAGATGTGTGCCACCACTGACCGACTAGAACTTCATTCTTAATGTGACAAAAATTATTTGTATGTCAGAATGGTAATTTACCAACTTCAACAAAGTTAGTGCAAGCATATGCTCACCTTCCTAAGGCAAGACATCAGAACTGAGGGGCACATCTTACATGTGCCTCCTTATGAACTGCACACAGGACCCATTTGCCTGTCTTCTATGCGGCTTCCAAAGGTGCCTCTCACTTAACAGCCTACTGCAGCCACGGTGCACTGCAGCTTCCAGATGAATGCTGTTTGGGGCCAATGGGGAGAAGGCTGCTGCTGGGATAAACCCCATCAGCAAAGAAAGGGAGGAGCATGTAAATGAAGAAATCTACAGGAAAATTACAGTCAATTAAGAACGTGTATTTTGACATCTAAAGTTTCTTTCAGGGAACCTTCCCTATTTATGAACAGAAAAGGTAAAGATAACTGGTACTAGAAAAATAATTTCTTCCAAAATGCAGTCCATTTTTGTAATCACTCCAAGAACCATCACAATCAACACGGCAGATAAAAATCACTTTGTTAAGGCCAGGCGTTGGTGCGCACCTTTAATCCCAGCTCTAGAGAGAGAGCCAGGTGGATCTCTGTGAGTTTGAGGTGAGCCTGGTCTACAAAGCGAGTCTAGGACAGCCAAGGCTACATAGAGAATCCCTGTCTCAAACAAACAAACCAACCAACCACGATGTCAAAGGAAATAAGCTACACAGAGACAATACTGTATGGTTTTCTCTTAAATGCAGATTCTAGATTTGAAATTTTATATACACACACATATATAGCATTTATTTATATGTATGTACATTTAAGTCATGTAGCTAGAAAGCAGATCATGAGAGGGGAGGAAGAGCTTTTAAGGGAATGGGGTGACATATACATAAGAAAGCAGAAGAGGAGAGATTAGCTGGGGGAAGGAAGGGAAATCAGCCAGAAGGAGGCAGGGGGAACAGAAGTAAGGGAGGGGAACAGCTGAAAACAAAGTGCAATGAAGTACGAAAATGCTCTATGGAACCCATTACTACATACTAACCTAACATTTTAAAAGAATATATAATGATGAAACTGTACTGGAAAAAAAATGTTTCTCCCAAATCATCAATGCTTGCAGTCACTAAGAACTGCTATTTCAGTGACTACTAGAGTTAAGAAAATCAGAAAGCCATCAGGATCCTCAGTGATCCATATTGGCAACTGTCTCAACTACCCTACCACCAACAACAAAGCATAAACTTGTGAGCTCACACAAACTACAGCTGTACATCACATTAAACCCTGCGGTAAGACTGTTCTTGTGACTGTCCTTTTTATAGCCAGTGTGGTGGTGCACCCCTCCAGAACTGCTACTGAGGAGGCTAAGATAGGAAGATCATTTGCTATTATCATTGCTTTTATAGATAACAAAGAGATTTAAGTTTATATTTAAGGTATTCAACATGATGTTTTGATAAACACAGTTATTGGCTAAATGATTACTGTGGTCAAGAAAATAACATAGCTATCATCTTGGATCTTACCTGTGACAAAAATGTCTATGCCAGAACAGTATTTTATCAACTTCAACAAAGTTAGTACAAGCAAATATTCACCTTCCTAAGGCAAAAGGTGCAAATTTTCTTTTAGTGCAAATATTCACCTTCCTAAGGCAAAAGGTGCATATTTTCTTTTAGTACAACTAAGGTTTCCTTTCGCCCATAAATACAGTTTCGATTTCTATTTAAAGACTCAGATGCACACAGGATGTGTCAGACAGTGGCTAGGTGCTGTGGGTAGAGTCAACAAAGAGTCTTGAAGAACTAAACAGGACTCAAGAAAGACAAAGACAAAGCAATCACGATACAATGCAGCACTACAGTAATTTGGTGCCCACTAACTTTCGGCTAAGCTTTTTATTTCATTTTCAATTACACCAACACCTGGGCTGCTGTCTACTATGGTGACACAAAAATAAAAAGAATAAGCCCTGGCCATTTCTACAGTCACTTTGTCTTCCCCCACTGTCCTCTAAGCTGGGTCCTAGTCATACAGGATCCCCCTCCTTCAAGACAATCCATTGGTTTATCAGCAAGTTCTCCAAAACATGCTAGCTACTTACAAATATTTTAGAAATTAGACCTTGGCCCTTACTAAGACTGACACTTCAAGATGACACTAAAATATACTAGGCTGCCGTCAATGAGCTTGTAACTTAAACATAAACATAGGTAATTAAACATGGAACCAAGATGGTGCCCACCTTTAGTCTCAGCACTTGGGAGGCAGAGGCAGGTAGATCTCTGAATTCAAGACTATCCTAGACTACAGAGCGTGTTCCAGGATAGCCTGAGCCACCAGAGAAACCCTATCTCAAAAAAACTAAATCAATCAATCAATAAATAAGGCATCATGTTGGAGATTTTGCAAAGGAACAATCCACGATTAGATCAGAGCACTGAGGACCATGACACGTCTCCATGAAAAGGGGGGTCAGTAAAGTCTACACAGAGACACTGAGCCTAAGGAAGGGTAGACATGTCACTTTGCACCTCACATTGACTGAACAGTGTTCAGGGAGTATACAGGGGTATATGTGCCTGTGGGACCATGGAAGGCAGCCTGATTTCTGGTTGAGCTAAGGTTTAAAACCCTGGAGCCTCAGTAGGGGGTCCCCAGCAGAGGCCAACCATACAAGAGATGGTACGCATTTTGCCATGCTCCTGGGCCCCAGGATCCTGACACGAGGCTGAAGCTCTCCATAAGTCTGTGACCATCAGTCACATAGCCCCAAACCCCTCCACAGGTCGAGGTGTGGTCACATAGCCCTCAAGACATTCCCATTTTAATGAGACACCAAGAGGCTTAGCCAATAAACTCCCCTTCCCAGCCACTCCTCCCGGGAAAAGGTATTTTAACCTCAGTCCCACCCTGAGATTGTGGGGTACAGTTTCACTCATCCCCACTCTCTGCCATGACAATAAACACCCTAGAACCATGGACTGTCTGTCTCTCTTCATCGGGATCCACCATGGGGAACAATAGAACAGGCCTTCATCTAAAAAGCCACATCTAGTCTCCCGCAGAAGGCCTCTCAGCGATCCCAGCCACAGACTATACCAAACCAACCCAGCTAGCTGCTGACAAGCAAAACACTCGATCCCTGGTGGGACCCAGCCAGGCTCCTTCCTGTCTTTCCCCCACAGCCCAAGGCTAGATCTAGCCCACTGGCCCCCACTCCGTTCTCAGCTCTTCCTCGGCATCCAGCATTGCTGGGGATGCCCAAGAGCCTGAGAATCAGGTGGAGCCAGCTCCGTGCAGTCCCCAGGACCCCAGGCCATGCTCCCCCACCCCCGGGTGGTGTCCCGTGGTTTCTCATAGCCGCTGGTGGTGCTGTGGGGTGAGCATGAAGGTCAAACTTCCTGAGTCCCACCTCTCCCATAGGTCTGAGCCCTAGGATGGACATGGGACACTCACACCACATTAACACAACATGTGCCCTCAATAGCTAGAGAAAGAAGACAATGTAAGGTAAGGAACTTGCTGTCAGTTGGAAGATCCTGAAAAGACTTTGAAGAAAAGTAGCATGTGGAACAGAACCTAAGACAAGGAGGCAAAGTCATGATTGGTAAGTAGTCAAAATAGAGCAAGGCAAAAGCAGCGACATGAGAGAGGGAGCAAATGTGTACGTAGGGACCACAAGTTAAGCCAATTGTGGGTATATTTTAAAAAGAATAGATATCATGGAGTCAGGAAGAATGGAAAGCTCTCATGCCAGGTATAGACAGAGAGCTCAGATTTTCCAGGAGAAACACATACTGCTGCTGCACAGGAACAGGAAGAGATGCAATGTGGACCACAGATGGACAGATACAAGAGACTAGAGCACTTCTTTATCTCTTCATGGTTCAGCAGAAACCAGTAGACACTGATGCTGGGTGGCCAGAGGGATAAAATATGCCCACTTTACCAATATTCCTCAGATGGAGAGTTGCAATAGCAAAGTCTGATCTGCCATGGGCACTGCATCCCTGGATGGCTGGGGGCGTAACTGCAGGGAAAGCCAGGCGTGGTCCCCAGCTCCTAACACTCAGTCATCAATACTCAGCTCACCACACTAATCTCTTCCCTTTTCTTAATATGAAAATACACTCTGTCCAGCCATGCCTGTTTTAATCTCACCCACGATGATCACTGCAGGAACCCACCAACACTTTTAACTGCTACATATGAACAGTGGCCAGCATAGTGCTTTGGCAAGCCAGACACACATGTGGTTCAAATCTGCACGAACCTGGAACAAATGTTGAGGGGGTTATCTATGACCAATCATCCTATTCTAGTAATCCTTCCTCCATAATTGTGACTAAAAACCCTTCAAAGAAGGCTCTTTCAGAAAGGCAACAGATGAGCTCTCTTCATTAACCCAGTCTGTTACTCAGCGAGTGAGAGGTCTGACACAGTTAGAGGCATACTAAGTTAGGACTGAGCGAATATGGCAGGCAGCAAAGCACATATGTTGCAAACTTGGCCAGAGTTTAGTTCCTCGAACCCATGGTTACCAGTACAGTGGTGCATGCTCACAATCTCCAAGCTAGGAGACACACAGATAGAACGCTGGGGCTCACTAGCCAGCCAGTGATGCCTACTTGGGGAATTCCAGGCCTGTGAAAATCCCTGCCTCAAAATGAAACACAACAGTGTATGATGCCTTGGGAACAACACCCAAAGCCATCACCTGGCCTCCACAAGGGCATGTGTACACACCCACACATACACAAAGGGGGAGGCAGACCTAAGTTGTTTCAGTGATACAAGAGGAAAACAATGAGTGGTGATCTTCAGACCTAGAAGGAACAGCGAACTGCGCAAGGAAAGGAAGAGCTGCTAGCCAAGCGAGGGCATCCCAACTCACAGCATGGATGACTGGAACCACTACAACAATCTAGCTAGTTATGTTGGGACTAGAGAGATAGTTAACAGGTAAGAGAGTTCTTCTCTTGAAAAGGACCAGAATTCGGTTTCCAGTATTTGGATTGGGTGACTAACAACTGCCTGTAACTCCAACTCCAAGAGACCTGATGCCTCTAATCTTGAAGGAAACTTGTCCTTGTGGGCACCTGCATTTGGGGTACCTGCATTCACATGCACATACCCACATACATGCGTACAGATATATTGCTTTACTAAGTACTTTTCAATCTACTTTTGTCGCTATTTGCAATATCTGCACCTCTGTGGATGCAGGAGTTAAGTTCTAAGGCCACAGTAGATGGCGACGAGAAGTCCTTCCTGCCGGGCAGTAGTGGCGCATGCCTTTAATCCCAGCACTTGGGAGGCAGAGGCAGATGGATTTCTGAGTTCGAGGCCAGCCTGGTCTACAGAGTGAGTTCCAGGACAGCCAGGGCTACACAGAGAAACCTTGTCTCGAAAAAAAAAAAAAAAAGTCCTTCCTAATAACATTTTTTCAAACATATATTACGAATTCAACGCAAGTGGAATCCTAATATCAGTATGCTAAAGAGTTTTGTAGATTAGTAATGTATGCTCACATTTGTGAAACTTTCAGCATGCTAACTTTGTAAATTATCAGTCTTTTTACGGAAGAGGTTTAAAGTTTGTTGAAGTGTCCCATGAGAGGCAACTGACAACAGTTTTGTCCTCTGGAAGTAAGTGTCTCTGCTACATTATCACTTAAACCACACTATAACTTTCAAATGGTTACTGCCGAATTTTCAAGAAACTTTGATACACAATGGGACAAATGGTCGGCTGCTATCTTGACTCAGCAGCAGTGCTGGTCAGATGTACCCTGAGCACAGTGCTTAATAATATGCATATACATCTATAAAGAAGTTTAAACTTCTTTATGGAACTTGGTGGTAAGATCCTATTACTGAAGACACCACATACTTCAGTCAGAGAACATGAAGAAACCAAACTGACACTGACCTGGAGGATTCATCCCTACCAGCTACCAACTAGATTTCCTAGTGCTGGAAGGTGCTGTGTGTGCTGGGGGGGGTGGGGGGGAAGGGGGGTAGTCATCAATCAGTCTCACTCGGCTGTCAACACTGTGTGCTGTCACAACCACTGGACCGGCAAGATATGCACACTGGTACAGCAGAGGCACAAATGTTATGGGAGTAACTACCCACTTTCTGCTTAGATTTAAAGTCTACTCCACCAGGCAACAGCCATGCTTGCTACCGTTATTAGGGCTAAGAACTTAGCGAGGTAGCAGGCCCAGGGAACAAGCTACTAGTGTCATTCTGCTAAATCAGCAGTTCTCAACTGCTGGGTGTAACCCATGTGGGGGTTGAACGACCCTTTCACAAGGTCACCTAAGACCATCTGCACATTAGATATTTACATTAGGGTTCATAACAATAGCAAATTTACAGTTATGAAGTCGCAATGAAAACAATTTTAAGATCGCAGCCTTAGGACGGTTGAAAACACTGTGGTAACTGGATATAATATTAAACTGACTCCTACTGATTTATCCTTACACTCAGAGATTAATGCATCTCTCGGTATTTATCAGAAAAGCTTCCCCGTTTTTGCAGTAGATGAGTATTAACACAGCGACACACTACTGGTGAACATACAGAGACAACACAGGGTCCAGCCCTAAATGGGATATCTGTACCATCCTCCCTTCTCCCAGAGCTCAGCAATCATAACAGAACAGGGGGCAGAAAGACTGTAAGAGCCAGAAGTGAAGGATGGCCACAACAGAACAGTTCTCAAGGCCCAGCAGGGCAATGCAGATGTTAATTCACTCCAGTTACGGCGGCATGCACAGGTTCAGGCCAGATGAAATCATAGATGGCAGGAAGGGAGGAGACCCCGAAGCCCTAACCCCACCTCAGGAGCTGGCCATGATGGCTGCTGGGAGAGGGAGGCCATCATGCTAGAGGAGATGGTCCCATGCCCTGGCACACACTGGTGGCACTAAGTGAATTCAACGGGTTTAAAAGCAAAATGAAGCTGGTAGGGTCTCATAGGTATAATTGGAAATGAGGGTGGGCTTGACCAAAACACACTGTATGTTTTGTTTTGAGACACGTGTGTGTACATACACATACATGTATACATATGAAATTCTCATAAAATAAAAAATAAATTCTTAACGCAAACAGTAAACTATAGCGGGTCATGATACTGGAGTGTTACGTAGCCATTTCTTTTTATGTCTAAATATATACTGAAAGAAAGTGCCAACGGAGCTTAGTAGACAGGGTTATTGGCAGGCTTCATTGTACATTTAGTCTAATCGTGTTTCTATTTTAAAAAAGGGGGGGAAGAAAAAATTTAAAAATTAAGAGGAAAGAGACGGGAGGGGGAGGGGAGGGGAGGAGGAGAGAAGAGAGGGGAGGGAGAACAGGAGGGGAGAGAGAGGGAAGGGAAGGGAGTGGAGGGGAGAGGCAGAGAACACAGGAAAAGGAGAAAGATTTAGCAACAACTGGTGCTTTTTTTTCTGTCTTTGATTTTGAGACAGTTTGACCATGTAGCTCATGCCTCACTTGAGATCTTCCCACCTCCTACTCCAGGGAGCTTCAGGCATATGCCACTGTGCCCTCACTGCATACCCACAGGAGTCTTAACATAGTGACTGTATCTGCCTGTGAAACCAGAAATGTATTGCACCTTTAAAAAAAAAACAACAACAACATCAGCCACTTGCAAAATTCCGGTTAAGGACAAAAACATTCCCTGGAATCATAAACAATGTGTCTAAAAATATTAAATATCATTAAAATGTACCACACAAATTATTCCTACCTCCTGATTGCTGCCAACGTAAACAACCAGTCATGGTTCAATCTATTCACCCCACATGCAAACTTCACACATTTCAAAAATATTTTGCATGGGCATAATAAAAAACAAAATGTACCAATCAGAAAACTTATTACATCACCTCCCAAGTCAAATAAGCAAAATCAACACAGTATGATGGCGGGGCAGGGAGGGGTCTCCATTGGACTCTCCTTGTTATCTATCACAGCCAGACTGCAAGGGCCCACTTTAAAAACAAAAAAGGTTTCACCTCATGGGTGTTTTTAGGGCTCTGAGTGGCGCAACATAGCTTATACTCAATGCATCTCCCATCGTCTCTGAGCTTCTGTCCCCTTCCCACACAGACTGCAGTGCCACAGCATGGCGAAGTATGTGACAAGAACTACGCCAGTACAAATGTGGTTCATTTACTGTAGGATGCAGTCATGCGCACGGGCCTGAGGAACTGCTCCTACACACAGCTCAGCTCCCTGCTTCGTCACCACGTGTCACAGGATTCCCACCTGATTTCAAATCTCATTAAGGTGGGTGGTATACGTTTACTCCAAAGTCCAGGAACCTGGACGTCCTGCTGTTATTACTCTATGAGATATTTCAGTAATTTTTATTATAAATAAAATCAGTAATATTCAAACAGTAGTTAGGAATAATTTTATGATATATACTTCCTGTATTTTTTTTTTTCAAACTTGACAGAATCGGTGAGATACCTTTTAGATGCAATTCATACTTCCAGGGCCGAGAATGGGATCAGTGGTAGATCCTTTGCCCAATATACACGGGCCCGGGTTTAACACCAACTGGATATCACACTCAGCCTCAATTAGTAAATCTAATTTTTCAACAGGTCCAATTTTTTTCAGTAAGACCACATAACTACCAGCTGTCACTGTGAAATAGCAAGTGCACATCCTTCTACAGACATGTCTCTTAGTTCTCAATTAACTGATAGCTAGGGCAAGGCAAACAAGCAACCCCTTTCGATATCCAGGGGGAAAAATTGCCTCTTCAGTGGTTAAGAATGCGAATTCCTACTAGCCAATTCCCAGGTGCACTAACTTGTATTCGCTGCCTCCTATGACTGCAGGGCGGCCACACCCATTCCTCAGCTTTGGGTCTCCATCGGTCCTTGACTAGCAGGGCTCCTCCACACTACCTCCTATCACTCTACTTCCTGTGCTCTACTTCCTATCCTACCTTTCAGAGACACCCTTCCCACTTGCCAAGACACTCTCAGGGCCCCGCCATTTGTTTGATTTTTGTTTGGTTGGTTGGTTTTGGTTTTGCTGTTGTTTTTAGGAGACAAACCTCACCTAGCTTAAAGAGGAAAAGAGAACTCACTGGTTATGGTTGCCTGGCCAGGAGCCACAGTAGTTCAGGGCATAGCCAGATAGCCCTGTCAATGCATAAGGAGCAGAAGAAATGGGTGTCAAAATCCAGCCTATACTCACATTAGCCAGGCCACATACCTGGACAAAGTCTCTCTTGCTAGTTCTCAGAGACACCACAGTGCTAAGGGTAGCCCCATGAACCTCAGCACCTAGCTGACTGGCTATTTGGGTAAAGCAGCAAGCTAGACGTCATCCAAAATGCTCTCTAGCGCGCCTACAGGTTTTGTGGCTATGGTTGTTTTACACGTACGGGGTTTCTGCCTGCATCTAAATGTGTGACATTCGTGCCTTGTGCCCGTGGAGGCCAGACAATGGTGTCAGACGCCCGGAACTAAGTGTTACAGACAGTTGTTTGCTTCCATGTGGGGGCTGAGAATCAAATGCAGGCCCTCTTTCTGTAAGAGCAGCCGGTGCTCTCAAACCTGAGCCGTCGCTCCAGCCCCGTGTAACGTGCACCCACATTTAATCCGACCAATCACCTCTTGCTCACCATGGCCCCACACTATCATATCCCTGCGACTTCTCACACGGACTTCACCAGGATGCGCAGGCACTGAGCTCAATCTCAAGACCTACCTTCTCTAGGCTTACAACCTATACACATGGTTCAACCAAAATAGCTGCTCCCCATGATTCCTGGGGTTCTGGTCAAGGGCCCCAGTGCAGCAACAGCAGCCATGGGAAAGAGTCTCAGCTCCAGCTCATGGTTCTCTGGGGGGGTCCTTCTGCAAGTTCCAATCAAATCAGAGGCCTCCACTGCCCACCACACCGCCTGCTGCTCCCTTTGCTTTTCAATAAAAGTTACCAGAGGGCTAGTGAGATGGCTCAGTGGGTAAAGGCTGACTGACAGCCTGAGTTCAATTCCCCAGAGCCCACACAGTGGAAGGAAAGCTCGGATTCCCATGGGGTGTACTCTGACCTCCACGGGTATGTTGTGGTGCACGCGCGCACACACACACACGCACAAACACACGTGTTCGCACACACATATCACAATAAAAATATAAAAACCAAATGTTTTTAAAGAATATCTGGGGCTAAAGAGATGGCACAGTGGTTAGAGCACTCTCCTTCCATCAGACCTGAGTTCAGTTCCAGCACTCACATTGGATGGCTCACAACCATCTATAACTCCAGTTCTAGGGGGATCCGCTGCTCTCTGCAGACCTCTGTGGCTCACATAGACACACCATACACACACACACACACACACACACACACACACACACACACACACGGAGACACAATGCATACCCATAAGTAAAAGTAAACCTTAAAAAAAAAAAAACAATCACTAGGCTCTAGTTTTACTTTTTGGCAGATACGCTTTGAGCCCTTGGTATTGTACACTCATCTCTGTACCCCCAAAACTCAGAATGGTGCCAAGCCCAGAGGTATTAGGACTATGTTTAGGATAAGCAATCTTTGGGTCCATTGATAACCACGAAACAGCTACTGCCTTTAGGAGGGGTGGAGACGAAACAATCCACGATCACGCAGAGCAGTGCTGAGGACGTTCTTCAGAGGCAGAATTTTCTATGAATAGGTTTAAGGTGGGAAAAGGCTGCAGCAAAACAGAAAGGACAAGAGGGTCCAGAGAAAGTCCCACAATGCAACTCCAGTGACTGCACAGGAGCTGGTACTCTGGAGCAGCCGTGCTGAAGGGAAGAGGGATGCAGTGGCGGGCACATGAGCAGGGGGTCATGAGAGACAAAGTGAGAGACAGCTGTGACGTGACAGGGTGATACAGACAGCAGCCAGCTGGGGGTCTCAAGATGCTGCCCAGATAAGCAGAAGAGTAGCCCAGGCCTGACAGCCCAGGAAGGTGGAGAAGAAAAGCCGTGGGGGTGGAGAGGATCTGAGGCAGCTGCTCAAGACAGTGGCCTGGAGGGTCGCCTGTTGGTGGGACAGTCCTGGAAGCTTGGAGCAATCCTGGCTCAGTTACTCTCAGGCAGAGGTCTAAAGGAAATGAGTGGTCTGGCTGCTGAAACACTGTGACTGTCCATTCACCTAAGAGGGGAGCAATGTATTCATGATTATTCATTGACAGAACTGTAGCCATAGGATTCCAAGAACGTACACTGAAAGGGTTTCCAAACTCGAAATTCACAATGAGGAAGACCAAAGGAAGCCTGAATAGCCTTTCCTGGTTTTCTCTTTTATTTCCTACCCGTAACCCTACCTAAACCTGTGAGAAGAGAACCCAGCAAACTTTACCACGTTCTCCCAGGGGTCATTCCTCTTAATGCTATGACCCATGACTGGCCAAAGGCATTTTATGTGTGGGCAAGAGGAAGCAGGGCATTACTGTGTACGGAATATCAGCTTTACAAGGCCAGAAAGATGGAAAGGGTGGTGGTGACAGAGAAGCATCAGTCCAGAACTGAAGAGTGAGAAGCAGTTAAGATGGTGAACTCTGTGTGTGTTACCACAGTGAAAGCTGACGTAAGAAAAGGCCAGGCACTGTCAAAGATGGTGCCAGGGTGGTCTAACACATCCACAACCTCCCAGACCCATCCCTCCTATGCCACCTGTCCATGTGGCATGCTCCAACCACAGGTGCAGGGACAGAGACTGCCCTCTCCCCTACCACCATGTGAGACAGCCTGGACTGGTCTCCTGGAGAAGAGACACAACCCACACCACACAGCCAAGTCACACGTGTGCATGCGCACATTCACACACACACACATAAGCACACATACACAAGCATGTGCATACACAAACACACACACAGACCTAGCTAACCAACTTAGGTCATCTACCACCAGTAGACCACAGATGTAGGTGGAGTCCCGCTGAGATCAGTACAGACTGACAATTCACAGAACTGCAAGTGAACTGGATGGTTGCCGATTAAAGTGCTGAGCTTAAGGCCCATTTGTAAGACAGCAACAGATAACTGGTGAAACTCACTAGGACTGAGGTTCCTACAATAGAAGTAAACCCTCTGTCACTTCTGTGCCCCATTCCCTAGCTTCTGAAAAGCTCTGGCAGGGAGGGTCTAACACCGTGGGTTTTAGTGGACAACCAAAACCAGTCTCTATTTGCACAGAACTCAAGCAAGAGGGTCTCAGCTCAAAGGGTTCAACGGAGTCCAGTCTTCTCAGAAGTTGAAATGGATGAGTGATACATATTGCACCTGAATTCAGTTGTTGTACCCACTTAGGTCAAAGTTAGAAAGGCCACTTGAGGCCGGGCAGTGGTGGTGCACGCCTTTAATCCCAGCACTTGGGAGACAGAGGCAGGCGGATTTCTGAGTTGAAGGCCAGCCTGGTCTACAGAGTGAGTTCCAGGACAGCCAGGGCTGTACAGAGAAACCCTGTCTCGAAAAACCAAAAAAACCAGAAAGGCCACTTGAACTAAACAGAAAAGTGAAACAGTAGGGTTTCAGCTGCTGCCTTTTCCCACTCCTGAGCCTGCAATCTGTATGAAAAAAATTAGTGCTAAAGCAAGGGGAAAAGATTGAAAATACTTTCCAAGTGCACATCCAGCTATACATAGAAGCTACAATCTCCAGAAAAATCCTTCTCATTCCCAACTACGAGCTCCAAGTACAGCAGCCACAGAGAAAAACAACCCACTTAACGGTGATATACTTAACAGTAACACTTACACTGGGAAATAAAACGAAAGATACAAAAATTGTAGGACTTTGTACAGGTGCATAAAACCATCGTTGCAAAAGTCTGGGACGCAGAATCTATCCCACCATAGCCCCCACTTCCTGTGTCCCTGACAAACTGGCCTATGGGCATTTCACACACACCCTCTCACAGCTAGTGAGTAGCCCAGGGCTGAGACCTATAAAGATTTACTAGGTCTCCTTCATTCACATTCATATTCCCCCATTCATATATTCATTCATTCATATATTCACATTCATTCATCCTCATTCTCTCCCACCCTGGCCTCATTTTACCTGCAGTCTGCTGATTTATTTGAATTGTTGCTACCGTAGGTGACATTCTGAATTACGCCAATTTCATGTTGGAAAATAATACAGTGTGCTCACCTTCCATCAGATTATTTTTAGTCTAAACATTTTATGCACAAAACTTACTCTCATCAAACACCAGGACGCAATTCAGACAGACCGCTGTAAATCTGTGAGGCCAGTCACCTCTCTGAACAGTCCCGTGCTATAAGGCAAAGTCAAGTGGCCAGAGCGGCACCACTGCTATGGTCTTCCTCACATCGCTCCTTTAGAATACGCGCACAGGCACTGCTGTCCTCTTCAGAGATGAAACAGCTTTCCCAAGGTCACACGGGTAAGGATGTTAAGAACCAGGTTCTCACACTGCGCCCATAGTCTTGAATGTTCAGTGTGCTGCCTCAGAAAGCATCCACCACTGAACTCCAAGGCCTGTTGGGTAATACATGTCAGCCAGCCAACCACAGCGGTGCCACAGGAAAATGACCAGTGCAGAGCCCAGCAGACCAAGGCAGTGCAAAGGCAAGAAGCTGCCTGTAAGACTCTACTGAGCCCTGGGCACACCAACAGAAATTTTTTTAAAAAGCCCGCTTCACTATCCCATTTATACAAAGAGAGTACCTCAAGAGGAATGACCGGAGTCAGGAAGCTTGGGACAGGTGATGAACTAGGTCCTTAAGGTTTGTGCCTGGATTCTTACCCTAATCTCCTGTGTCCTCTCCCCCACACAGCAACAGAGAGGCCCCTGGAAGGAAGGAAGGAAGGAAGGAAGGAAGGAAGGAAGGAAGGAAGGAAGGAGAAGCACATATCCCTATCCCGAAGCAAGGAGATACAGGACTGGTTACATCTGCGTCAATCCCAGGCAAAAAGAATGAGAGTCACCAGGGAGGTGGTACACACCTTTAATCCCAGCATTCCAGAGACAGAGCCAGGAAATCTCAGAGTTTGAATCTAGCTTGGTCTAGAGAGTAAGTTCCAGGAAAGGCAGAGTTTCACAGAGAAATCCTGTCTCAAAACAATAACAACAACAAAAACAAAAGAAGAAAACACAAAAAAGGAACAGGCCTAGCTCTACAGAACCAGAAACAATGGTTAAGATAACACGGTGTAAGGTCAGGTGTGTTACCACACACCTTTAATGCAAACACTGAAGAGGCAGAGGCAGGAGACCTCTGTGAGTTTAAGGCCGGCCTGATTCACACAGTGAGTTCTGGGTCAGCCAGAGCTACATAGTGTGCCTCCCTGCCCCCAACAAAAGGTATCAGTGTGTACAATCCGGAAATGACTTCAAAATTCTGAGAGTTCATCTGAGTGGTCATGTACTTTTGGGTGGCATTAAATGCACGGTTCTATAGCTAATTCTGTATAAACCTGAGCTAAAGGAGGGCCTCTTACATTACACACAGCTTTTCTGGTTAGTTGAACGCACTGCACATTTCACCAGACAAAAGGGGAAATGAGATGCTGACAAAGGCATAAGCAGCAAGGTGTCCTATGGGTGGTTAGCATGACCGTGTGCTCACACTTCTCTTCAAGAACACTGGTGCTGCCTGCCCTCATGTGCACTGTTCATTTCAGTGCCTGAAGGGAAGAACAACCATCTTTACCACGAGCCCCAGGCTTCCTAAGGACAGCCAAGGCCCAGCAAGCCTCCACCTCCACTGAGCATGCGTTGATCACTGACCTCCAAGGCTGTCTGGCAGAGCACTGGTCCCAGCTCAATTCAATTCTGGCAACAGTATATGCCAGACAAGGGGAAGGCCCACTCACTACCCTGTTTATATGCAAGCAAAATGCAGCTCCAAAAGTCACTGGCCCAATTCCCCGGGCAGAAAGAAACGGATCCCATGCCTTGAGCCCAGGCAGCCTTCGACTCCAGCACTTATGCCATGCTTCCTCTTACAACGTCTAATTAAACATTTTAAAAATCTTGAAATGACTATCATTTAACATGAAACCATTCTCTATGGCTGGCAGAGGAAGAATGTCTAAGAATATCTAACGCATTTGCGTCTGGAGGAAATGATCTACCCTATACTCTTTTTTTCTCTTGTGCAGGAGGCACATGTCATAAGGAAGCATGCTTGTGTCAGCGTGCCGGAACACATGCTCATGTGCACACATACAGAAGCCACAGGACAGTGTCTTCCTCTATTCCTCTCTCCGTTCTTGCTTTTCACAGGGTCTCTAGCTATCATTCTTGGAATCTGTCCCGCCTTGCAAAGCGAGGGTACAGGCATGAACAGGCATGCTTGGCTTTTCACATGAGTGCCAAGGAGTCAAACCCAGGTCTTAATGCCGCCATTTCTCAACCCTGTATTCTTAACCCACCAGCTAATGCACGGTCCTCTCAGATTATCCAAGATGCAAAACCTAAGGGGTCCTTTCTTGCTTTGCATTCCTGAGTAACTGATCTTAAAATGACAGACAGGAGCTGTTTCCCTACCTAATGTACAGTGTAAGTACCGTCTAATGCTGAAGCATGCATCTCTACTCAGACACCTCATTCACGGCGGCTAACAGTACACTTCTTGCTTTACTGTGTTAATTTTAAAACAGTTTGGCATTACTCTTGCAAAACAGTCTTGGTGGTACTGTTTTATGGTACTCAATGTATTGACAGCATCTGGCAGAGTGGCACTACAAAGAGCAGATCACTGTCTGCCTGAGTTGGATCTAGTAGCCAAGCAGGATAATGCGGAAACAAGACCATCTACACTGTATTGTGCTGTGTGCTGTGTCTGATGGCGCTGTATTGGTAAGAAGGCATACCAGGTGTGACTAAAGTGACAGACCTTTTGGCTTTAGTTTCAGTTTCAGATACATTCAGGTATGTTTCCTTTTAGTCTGTGAGCAAAAATGTAAAATAATGTGATTGCAAACTAAGAAGTCACTACTTATTTTTTTAAAAAGGGGGGGGTAGTATTTTAGCATCGCAGAATGAACGCAGCTTACAACTGACACCTCCTTAAATTTAGTGAAAAGTAGGAACAAAACAACTGTTTATGTCCAGATTCTGTGGCTTGGGCTTTGTGTAACCACAGGCTAGTAACTGGTGATTAACCCAGGGTAAACATCAACCTTGTCTCTGCTTGTCTCTTCTCACACTCCTGTGGGCCTCAGAAGATAACAAGGACCAAAAAGAGTGAAGCGAGGGAGACAGAATCTCTAAAGCGACTTTAAGAGAAAACTTTTAGCCCTCCAGTAGGAAAAAAAAAAGACTTCCTTGTGTACCTAGACCACGCACAATGCGCGCGTGCACGTGTACGTACGTACATTCATGCGCGTGTTTGTGCTTGTGCGCGCGCGTGCGCGCACACATGCATGTGTTTTCATGCGCGCTCGTGCATGTGCATGACTGTATGTGAGCGTTTGTATCTGAGCGTGTGTGTCTGTGTGTGAATGCGTACACGCACTGCCCTGAAAGCATCTCCAGACTAGACTGGAGCTGCACTTTGCTCCAGTATGGAAAACTCAACCCAAGGTGAAAGAGTCCCAAAAGACGGAATCCTCCGCTCCCATCCTACACGGACTCTCACCGGGACTCCATCCTACACGGACTCTCACTGGGACTCAGTCACCCTTTCAACTCAAATATACTTCAGTCTCTAGGGATTTCTCCTCCTTTCACGTATCAAAACCATACTTACACAGGGTTTTGTATTTATGATATGTTAAAGTTAGGCAGACACACAGGAGCTAGCAGTAAATGAGTCTGAAAGCTGAGTGTTAAATGCAGTTAATAATACAAATTCGGATCTCATCTACAGAAACATTAAAAGATATCTTTGCTTTTGGTTGTTTTGTTTGTTTGTTTGTTTTGTTTTGTTTTTTAAAACAAGGGAGATGGGCCAGGCAGTGGTGGCACATGCCTTTAATCCCAGCACTTGGGAGGCAGAGGCAGGCGGATTTCTGAGTTCGAGGCCAGCCTGGTCTACAGAGTAAATTCCAGGACAGCTAGGGCTACACAGAGAAACCCTGTCTCGAAAAAAAAAAAAAAATATATATATATATATATATATATTGCAATTCAATTAATTTATTAAGTGCTAACAATGCAAAAAGCAGAGTAGGGTATTCAGATGCACTACTGTATTAATCCCCATTTGGCTGAAGTACTGTCACCACCGCCAGGCACAGATGAAGAGACTGAGTCCTAAATTACACAACTTGCCCCTAATAAGCAGAACTAGTTAGTTTGTCCAAAGCCACAGCTAGTAACAGCTCAGCACAGGTTCAAACCAGAGCTGGTCAGCTCCAGCATCCAGCCAATCTTTAAAACTCTTTTTTTAAAACTGTCTTTTACGTCACTGTATTTTTTTCTTCGGCTTTTCCTATGACTACGATTTAACCACCATTAACGTACTGTACTGTGTTCCACTCCTTGAAGCCCTCTGTTGTCCTGAGTGTGATCTGCACTGTCTACATGATATTCTACTATAACACAGCATAAATTAAACCATCCCCAACTTCTCAGTGTGGCTGCTCTCTTGTAACAGCTGACGGCCTCCAGACTGCTTCTCAGGCCGATGGCTGATACACTATTATGGCCAACACATGAGCATCCTTTATACACACAGTCTTTCCAAAGGTTTGTATGTTTTAAGCTTCTGGCAGTATCAAGGTAATAGGTCTCATCACACTCCGGGGGGGGAAAAAACCTAGCTTAAATGTTCACAATTTGGTAAGAGAAGGGTTATTTTCAGTAATAATCTGGGGGTGAGGTTATGTTTTGAGAATGAATGGGTCTTGCTATGTAGTGACCAGCCCCTGCCGAGCCTAAGTGCTATACTTACAGACATGTTCCACGGAGCCTAGCATAAGTGACTCCCACAATTTGCAAGTTTTGGTACCTAGTGCTGGATTAAGTTCTCCTCTTCTACCCTTCCGAGTGTTCCCTTCCTGGGTTATTTTTGGGCAGGGGGATTTATTGCCTTCCCACGTGAGGTGGGGGCTGAACCCTCAGTACACTCAGGTACCACCTCCTACCCCAACCCAGGTCCCTGAGAGTCACAGGTTACCCCTCATCACTTTACCACCTGTCTTCGTCCCCACTTCGTCTTCCCTGCCCTTACTGAGGTCCCACCACCTCCTGGCTGGGCGGTTTCAACAGCCTCTGACTTTTTGCCTCTAGTCTCTCTTTAAATGCAATCCCTCACACATTGCCAAACTAACCTTTCATCTCCATTTCTATCATGTAACCTCAGTGAGGATCTCACCCAGGCTGAACTTCCAATTGCACCACAATCCAACCCTCTACCTCTCCAACCTGCTGCCCTTCTCCCAGCCAGCGCTCCCTGCCTCTCAAAGCAGGTTCTGAGACTGAAGGCTGAGAGGAGTGAGCAGATGTGTGAACCAGTGCTGTGTCCCTCTCCAAAAGACCCCAGCTCCAGGAAAGCCATCCTGATGAGACGGTGCAGAGACACAAAGCCCTGCCCTGGCCCCTGCAGGCTGTTCTGGGTGGGCTAACTGGGCTCCTATCAGGGCCTTTGGCTGATGGTCGTCCATCACTGTTCATGTTACTTCACTGCTAGCACGCCGACCACACCTCCACATGCTCTCGTAGCACTTTCTCACTCACAGTGCCTCCATCACCCATATGGTCACATTAGCCTGTACTTCCGAGCCAAGGGAAACATTTTCGGTATCTCCTAAAAACTAGCACAATCATAATTTTACATCAGCATGCCTTAAACAACAGTAAAATCAGACCAAAAAGACAGCAAGAAACAGCCTACAACTCTGGAAGCTCATAAAATCAGTTTCCACCAAGCATACCCATGCTTCCAGATGCCGAAAAGATCTTGCTGTAAGACCCAAACAGAAACCATCAGAGACTCTTCAAAGATGTAAGTCTGAAAGCATAAGAGTTCTCTCCTAGTTTTAATGGCCATGTCTCTAGATTCATTCATATCCTTCTTAGAACTGACAGGGTCGTGGACCTATATTCAGAAATTCACACTTGGGCAAACCTGGATAGACCTGGATTTCTGAAGCCCACTCCTAAAACCCCATTGACAAGGCAAGTTCCTTTTCTCATTCTGGGCATTAGTTAAGGGACCAGAACCCTAGCATCTCCTTATACAGCACGGTTCCTAGGATCAGCTAATTTCAGCAACTGGCTCTTCCGGAGGTCTTCCATGAATGGTTTTAGGTTTTTCTGTTAATACCATGTTAAAATGGGACAGTGTGGGGACTGATGATCCATGGATCACTAGATTAACCCACAGTGTCCCATAAAAGGCAAATGTTAGCAATATTCTACTCAGTCGCCAGGAATGTGGTAATGGGGCCACAATAACTTATCTCTTCTTCCCTACCCACATTCAGAACCAGCTGGGAGAGGGCCACACAGGGGCCACCGCCCAATCTCTACGATAAGGAACCTCTCTGCATGAAACTCCCTGGCCCAGCAGCACTTGGAGCCTTAGCAATGGAAGACGCCTCATAAGCCTTTCCTGGAGGCATAGAGCTGAAGCCAGCCCACTCACTGTGGTTGCAGGAACACAGAGAGCCCGTCTCCAAAACACCACAGCTAAGAGAGCAAGGTCTCAAGGACATAGGTGTAAGGACACAGATGCCCTCCACAGGAGCAGGCAAGAAGCAAGGGGGGTTCCCCCAAGTGGGTCATCTTCCTAGGCAAAAAAATAGTGATAGGCAACTATGCTCTCAAAGACACATAGTGGGGGAGGAGGCACAAAGACACTAACACAAAAACCATGGAGTGCTGAAGATATGGCATATCCTAGCTAAGCGGCTGCCTGTGCCTGACAACCAGGGTGGCTGAAGATCCTAAGAGCTAGAATAGCCAAGAGTGAACTTTTGGTATAGCTCTGCAAGGAAGAGGGGGTCATGATGCTTTGTAGACAGGTTGGAACACTAAAGACGGAGTCTGACCTTTGGTCTTGGAAATGATCGTTTTGGGAGTCACATGTGGAAACAAGAGCTGAAGCTGTGATACTGAAGCAGACCTACAGAAGGCCAACGACAAAACACCTCATACAGGAAGAAAGGGAAAACCAATAGAGGCTGCATGAGGGAAGGATCAGGACCCCAACAGCCTGCTCCCCAAGCTCCAGAACAAGGATCAAGAATGGGTCAGTAAACCTAAGACTGGAAGGAGACAGCTTCTCTTCAGCTGGAACACTGGCGCTTTGCCCTACCAGCACTACCCCAGGAAGCCCTGCACTAACCCACTCAGTCACTAGACTACTTTGAACAAGCTCTTTTTAAACGTGTTTGTACACCTTTGGAAATTACACGGGCTTACAATGAATGTGCTGCTCCCAACAGATGATGCCCCTTATCAAGTTCTCTTTTCATACACCTCCTATACACATCAAAACTCCTCCTGAAACAAGCCCTTAAATTAGTCTATGGGAGAAATGAGAGTAAAATGTATCAATAAATGACAGTTACTGATTCCGTAGGGCCATTGTTTTAACAGGTCTTTACCCTGGGGCTCTCTCTCCCCTTTTAGGTTAACTGGTTTGCCAAAGAATGGCTACAAATTACCCACATAGCTGTAAGAAAGTAACATCCCTCATTAACAACATTAAAAATACATTGTAACAATTTATAAGTTGTATATCTGAATCCTTTCGGTCTCCAAAGTGTACACTCAACTGGAAAAAACAAAAACAAAACAACAACAGCAACAACAAAAAAAAAAAAAACAAATGGTATTCTAGCCATTTAGGGGTTACAGATGGCAATAAGAGCTAACACTATGAACCTGAACCAGTCCAAGAAAAGGCCCAGAGCAAACCCCAGTATACAGGAAGGAACAGGGAAGAGAGAAATGTGAGGCAGCATGAGAGAAGATTCAGGACTCCCAGCAATCAGGATCCTCAGCATGACCCTGGTTAACAGCACATCAGAAACAATCCAATAAACATTCTGACTCTAGAAAACACATGGAAACCTTAATTCAATAAAGATGACTTGCAGATGAAGAGTCTGCATTTTCTAGGAGAAATACACAGGCAATTTTTACAAGAATGTGGACTCCTGGTGTTCTCAGGACCTCCTCCCCTCCTGAAACAAGTCAAAACCATGTCCAGATTCAACAGTGGGCCGGGTAGACACTCACTCTACAGGTTTGCCTGGTAAAGGTAGGACTGGTCTAAGTACTATGTTGTGATCCAGAAAGGTAGACCCTAGCTCATCTGCGAGTTATCAAATACTGGGCTATGGAGAAAGACAGTCAATATCAACCACTCTCCAAGGTGTAAACGAGCCTGAATTTCTGTGCCTCCCCCACAGACTAGCCATCCCTCCTTCACCAAAGACCATGGTCACCAAAAAGCTAAGGAAGATTTCCCAGCTGAAGGAAGCATGGCAGCAGACTGTCACCAGAACTCGACTATAGCTAAGTCCCTCCATGTGCTCAGAAGTCAAGAAATGACCAGTTGCATCCAGTTTTGACCTTATTAATGCATCTGACAGTCCATTTTCATTTCTTTGTTGGGCATTCACAGCTAACAGTGACTCTTGACAAAAAGCTTATTTTTATTCATAGATTTATTTTCATTTTCTGTATATGCAGTTTGCCTACATGTGTATACACAACCTGCATGCTTGGTACCCACAAAGCCAAAAGGCAGCACTGGATCCCTTGGAACTGGAATTAAGGACAGTTGTGAGCCCCATGTGCTGCAAACTGAACCTTGGTCCTCTGCAAAAGCAGCTAGTGATATTAACTGCTGGGAAAACCATCTCTCCAGCTTCTATTTATGGTTTTGGGGAGGGGGGGTATTGTTTTGTTTGTTTTTTAATAAGTGGAAAAGTGGGGTTGGAGAGATGGCTCAGGGGTTAAGAGCACTGGCTGCTCTTCCAGAGGTCCTGAGTTCAATTCTCAGCAACCACATGGTGGCTCACAACCATCTGTCATGAGATCTGATGTCCTCTTCTGGCATGCAGGTGTATATGCAGATAGAGCACTCATATACCTAAAATAAAATTAATTAATTTAATTTAAAATTAAATAATTAATTTAAAATTAATTATTTAATTTATTTAAAATTAATTTTAAAAAAATAAGTGAAAAGGTGGTAAGAACAAATAGTAATTTGGATAAATGGAATCCTGAAAATCAACACTCCTAAAACAAAGATTAATTTTTTTAATAAATTATTTATTTCTATTTTATACACATTGGTGTTTTACCCTACATATATGTCTGAGAGTGTTGGACCCTGATCCTCTAGAAGAGCAGTCAGTGCTCTTACCCACCTCTCCAGGCCAAGACTAAAATTTTAAGGGTACCAAAAATATATTTTAACCAGAAACTCAATGTATTCAAGCTTATGCCAGTTTACTCAATCCTAAAGGGCAGTACTATAAATGTAAAATAGCCAGAAATACACTGTGAGAGGGTTTTTTTGTTGTTTTTTTTTTTTTTTTTTTTAAAAAAAGACTTTTTGCTTACGTGCCATGGCATACATGTGGGGATCAGAGGCTACTTTCTCTTCCCACCATGTGGTTCTCAGGAACTGAACTAAGGTCATGCAGCAAGTGACTTTTCTCTCTCATCTCACCAGCCCTGTAATACATTATTTCCATTTGGGAAAGTAATGTCACCACTTAAGATTTTATCATTCCCTTTAAAAATATGCTGGCAAGGAAAAACACGCCATAATATACAGGTCTACAGATTTATACATCTCTACTCTGTAAGCATCTATGCAAATGCTACGTGTCAGTTAACAATTGGGATAAACTTTGAGAGCTGCTTCTTTAGTTGATGGCATTTCTGTAAGCAGCCTAAGGTATACTTACACAAAAATGACTATGACATCACTGGCGATCCAATGCTTTGGGACCACTATCTGCCATCCTTGTAAGACCGAATGTTATCATGTGGTGAGTGACTGTCTTTGACTGTGTGTAAGGTTGTAGAGATGGTCTGTTATCTTGTGTGTTAGCAGAACGCTAACATACTCACACAAGTCAATGTTCATATAAGAGACCAGAATGATGGCGTGCTGTAACTGCAAGCCCTGTAGCATCCAAGTCAACGCTGTCTTGGGCAGTAGGGAAAAGATGCCCAGTGGATTGTACTTTGGATAAACATTGGGGAGAAACTTCAAGAAAAAACAGTTCTGCCGGACAGTGGTGGTGCACACCTTTAATCCCAGCACTTGGGAGGCAGAGGCAGGTGGATTTCTGAGTTCGAGGCCAGCCTGGTCTACAGAGTGAGTTCCAGGACAGCTAGGGCTACACAGAGAAACCTTGTCTCAAAAAACCAAAAAAAAAAAAAAAAGGAAAGAAAGAAAAGAAAAACAGTTCTGCAATAGGCTAAATAACTCAAGGTTGACTGTCCTGGACAGAGCAGTGAAGACAAGACTGGCACACAGGGAGTTTTGTGATGTGTCTTTCAGGTTGAAGTGTCTACAACTGATAAGATATCTGAGGAGAGGGGCCTCACAGGCGGTAGTCCATTAATAGGCAAATTGCAGTCACTGCTTCTCTCCAGGAACTATTCTAAAAAGCACAAGTGCACAAGATCTCTGTTCCTCTAAGATCTTCTAAGATCTGGGTGGTTCCCATAGGAGCCTCCAAAGCTCTCCCTACAGACAACAGTGGCACAGGCTGGCAAGTGTACCTGTCCTAATTCCTGTCAACTATACCCACTAAGTACTGTAAGCTTGGAAAATGATATGCAACACTCTCTAAAACTACATTCCACCCCCCTATAAAATGACAATTACTATTCCTTCCTCAGCATTCTCCTAATCCTACTTCAGGATCTGGTGAGAACTGTTTGTGTGGACAGCTTTGGAAAATGCTAACGCTCAACGTCCATGCTCAGTAAATGTCGGCTATTTGGGTCACTAGTCTTTGTCTAGGAGCTTTCACTTTCCTGTCCCAGACTGTGAAGCAGGACAGTTCTGTGGGAGCGTCACTGAGTCTTCCCTTTCCTGAAACTGAAGTGTCCACATGTCCTGGCTGCTGTTCACATCCCAAACTCCACCCACAAGCTTTCTCTATGTTTAATCCCTCTTTACCCAATAATCAGAGGTCTGGAAATGAGGAAGTCGTGTTCTGAGACTAGAGGACCTGGGGTTCCTGTGGACTTGAGTCTCTGATAGAGTAGACATTTTACACTTCAGACCTGACTGACCCTGTCATCAAGAATACGTCACCCGCTAAGTGAACAGCAGGTTTAGGAGAAAGAAGGAATGGCCAGTTGTCTAGAAAGACATCGGTAACTCAAGGCAGAGAGCACTGGTGACGCTGGAGAGGACGAAGGACTCCCTGACACTGTCACATTGAGAAGGAGAGACTTTGGAGTCACTGCTGCAGGAACCAGCAGCAGCAAGATCGGGTGACCGACATCTGGCCATTCTGCTGGAGGAAGTGCATGCAAGTACGAACTTTAAATGTCTAGTCAGAGAAAAGGGAAAACTGAGGATCCCATCGCCACTGCAGGCCACTCATTCTTGTCCACTCGGTGTTTGAGATGATAGTCTGGGGAACCTTCTAAATTAAAAATAAAATCAAGGACTGGCAAGGTTGCTCGGAAACAGGCATTTGCTGCCAGACTTGACGGCCTGTTTGTGTCCCCAGGATTCACACGGTGAAAACAGAGAACCAACACAAACAGGTTGTCCTTGGACCTCCACAGGCACACTGTGGCATGTGCCGCACGCATAAACGTGCAAAATAAATAAATGTAAGGTCTTTTTAAACGGAAGACAGACAGGGTTCAACATCTAAAGGTCAGCTGATAAAAATAACAACTGCTCACTCAATAGGCCATATTGCCCCATCACATGCTTCTGGTAGAGTGAGTGTGCACTTATCTTACCGTATCTTTAGGTGGGTGGCTGTATCAGAATCTCCACCATTATTATTCATATCTGGTCCTTCTGGCATAAGCATTCAAGTTCCCAGTCACCACAGGGTATGCATGTGTGGCCTCCACAAGTATTTTCATCTCCATTGGGGAGAAAACATCTTGAGAGTGAAAGGCACAGACTCTGAGTTGAGCGCAAATAGGCAGTATAGACAGAAACAACCTGGGCTGGCAAGATTCAGCAAAAGAAGCAGCTATCTGGTTGTAGGGTGTCACCTGTTCTTTTTTCAATAACTTATTTTTAGAGCACTGATTGGCGTTTTGCTGTTTGTATGTCTGTGTGAAGGTGTGAGATGCCCCTGGAATTGGAATTAAAAACAGTTGTAAGTTGCGATGTGGGTGCTGGGAATTGAACACAGGTCGTCTGGAAGAGCAGCCAGTACCCTCAACAGCTGTGCCATCTCTCCAGCCCCTAAAGCACCTTTTCCTCTTTCACACAAGCAAAGCTGGTCTGGGTGTCACATCAGCTAAAAGGCTATACAAGCAGGTTCTAGGATCTAGCCAATCAGGATTCAAGCTCCTCCACCACAGACTGGTATAGGACGGCTCCAGGGAGCTTAAACTCTCAAGCCTCAGTCTCCTCAGCTGCAAAATGGGGATAATTCTATCTGAAGTTGTTCTTGATGAGTAATTAAAAGACCCATTAAAACACTCAGCACAGGCTACGGTGTAACTCAGTGGTACAGTCGTTGTTTACTATGTAAAGTCCTGGACTCAATGCCTACAGGTCATTCTCTGACTTCTACATGCTGTAGCACAAGTATGTGTGCACATTCATGCATCTACACACACAAACTCTGCACACTTGTTATTACGATGATTGTTATCTTTTAAGATATCTTGAGCCGGGCAGTGGTGGCGCACATCTTTAATCCCAGCACTTGGGAGGCAAAGGCAGGTGGATTTCTGAGTTCGAGGCCAGCCTGGTCTACAGAATGAGTTCCAGGACAGCCAGGGCTACACAGAGAAACCCTGTCTCGAAAAATCAAATACATATATATATATATATGTATATATATGTATATATATATATTTATATATATTTATACATATATATGTATATATATATTTATATATATACATATATATATATATATATATATCTTGTTCTTTGCTTTTCTTCAACGCAACACAAAATTTATTCAAGACTTTGAAACTTTCAGAAGGTTGGCATGATTTTCCTAACATGTTCAAACACAAACAAGGTCAAGTGCATAAGAACATATAAACCACCATACTGGAGGCTTTTAAGTTCCCTCTAAAAATCAGTGTTTAACAGTGCACAGGCCCCCTGCCCACACACTAGAAAATACATCAGATAGGAAGGCATATTCTTGCTGTAGAGAACACTAGCAAGCACTGAGTTGTAAGCTAAATGCCTGCTTATTATTCTGGAAGTGGCATCTCATTGTTTACCGGCTCATGTTAAACACATTTAATGGTTTTTAGGTGTTTAAATGGTACGTACACCTATAATTGTCTTAAATATCAACAAAACAGATTTCTACCATGCCCCAGTCTCTCAGAAAAACAAACAGGAGACACAGTATACTCCTTAAAAGGTTACAGTAGTCCCCAAATCTGCTGCAGACCTGGGGGAAGGGGGAAAATCAATTAGCAAGGTATCTACAGCCCAGATACACTGCTAGTCTGTTTTAAGACCACATTAAGAAGAGGCTGCACACCAATGCTTGCCCAGATCTGACTCCTAGCTGTTCCCCACACAAAGGCTGGGGTGGAAGCACATGCCATCTGCAGTCCTTCTCAGTAGCAGGAGCTCTATGCCTGACCCCGTATTGATAAAATAAATGCACGGTGTAAAATTCAAACCCACCATATGACCTCTGCTGCCTCCTTAGTCACTGCTGAAGCCAAGAGAAGAGACAGCCCCCAAGTACACAGTCACTTCATGAGCCCACTAAATCCCAGATTGCAGGAGCCTGCAAGCACCTTTCCATTGCCCTAGAGCTCACGTGGAAATGACCTTTCCAACCTCAGAAACACGCTACTGACAAACCAAACAAAAGGAGGTGTCTTAAAGGAATTCTTAAAAAATTGTAACTAGGGGGTCTGGGGAGATGGCTCAGAGGTTAGGGGCACTGACTACTCTCCTAGAGTGCCTGGATTCAATTCCCAGCGCACACATGGCAGTTCACAACTGTCTGTAACTCCAGAACCCAACATCCTTCCACAGACTCACATGCAGGCAAAACATCAAGGCATATAAAATATAAGTACATTTTTTTAAAAAAATTAAAAAGTTGAAACTAAGAAGATGAAGAAATAGTACTGAAAATACACCCCTACCGAAGAGCTGGCAAGGGCAAGCTGAAATGTTGGTCAGACCACTGCAGTTTTACATTTTATACTAAGAGACCTTCAAAAATAATAACTGCAAGGGAGGACATCTTCATTTGCAGACAAAAAATAAAATAATCTATAAAACCAACCCAAAACAAGTAGCAACACAAAATTTGTCTTAATGTTAATGCACAGGATTTTCATAATTTGTTAGTTCATATATTATTAAAATCCACTATTCAGAAGCTTTTCTGGGTTTGTCAACACCTTTGCCACCAGCAACCATGTTGTATAATCTACTTTCTACAAAGAAACAAAGTATCTTCGAAGATAATTTGCATATTAAACTGGTTTGTACATACTCCACTAAACACCAGGTAAGTATTCAGACCAAGGCTGTTATTTTTTCCCCAATTACTTAAATAATTACTTAAATATTCATTTCTACAACACCCACGTAGGACACAACTGTCTCAACACAATTAACTCCCTCCAAGTGAGAAGCACAGGCCTGAAAGTACATGGCGCCTACAAGCTATGTCCTGGAAGCCCAAAGACCTTGCTCGAATACATAACAAGTGACTAAAAAGAGCTTCCAGAAGAGAAGACGCAGAAGGGCAAACATGGCCAAGTGTGGCTACTGCAGGATTCAAGCTTAGCCTCTGATGAACAAACTCCTACATGTTAGGCTAGTAACAGAAAAATGCTACACGCTGGGCCAGCTACGATGGTCACCACCCTGGTACCATCACCCGGAGCCTCCCAGCAATCCCCAGTGGGTTTACACACACTAACATCTTTGAAGGTAAATAGTAGATTATGCTTGAAAAGTCCCGAATACCACTAACTACTAACGACGGAAAGAAGGTCACAACCATTACCCAACCCATAGTCAGGATCAGTGATCCTAGTCACACGCTCAAAGAACTCATGGACTTCTTCCTCACATGCCATCCTTGTTAGGTACCCGCTGCCTCCACAAATAGCATCGCCAGGCAGCCAAGCAGGCGATGTGCTAGAAACTGACATCCCCAGAGTCCTCTCTTCCAGGACATGTCCATCTACCTTCAGGTCTGATTCACTGAAACCCTCCATATCTGTCGCATCTCCCCATTGCTCTCCATCCCGGAGGACACCAATCGAGTCCACACGCACATCGATCCCAATGAGAGCAGACAGGATACTGCCCACATCCTTTTCTACTCCTTCTGCCCACCCACCCACTCACTCCATCCCGAGTCAAGAATGCTTAACACTGAGGAAATACTGCAGCTTTCTTCAAAAGCCCCAAATTCCACATCATGCCAATGGTGACCAAGTTGGATGCTGCCTGCCCCTAAGGTCTCACCTCAAGCTCCATGTTGACCTACAACTGCAACCTTCTCCGGGTCAGAGGTCACGACTGCCTTTTGCTTCACGATTTCCTCTATACCAAGATATGGATGGCAATGCTAAAGCCACTTCTCAATGGCTAAGCCCACACAACGGTGGAATCCGAGCCATAACCTGTCTTCCCAGTGTCCCACGCTGTCTTCTGAACATCTACCAAGTCATCTTGTGTCATGACGGTGACCCTAGTCTGTACTACTGCACCTTTCAGCTACCCTAGAACAGCTGAATCAAAAACAAACAGAACAGGAAAACTAACCAGAGTCCACATTCACTTGCTAGGAAAGCCACGCCTGTTGCCTACACAGGAAGTGTGAGGTCAAATGCCCACTATGAAGTTATCTACCTAATTCTACATTAACAGCCACCAACATACCTTCAACTTTATTTATTTAAAGTTTGACAACCAATCATACTTTATCCACAAAAGTATGTTTCTCCACCAAAACAATGCACGTGATGTTTAAATGGATGCTTTTCATTTGCAAAGTAAAAACAAAACAAACACCTCCACCAAAATAATAAATTATTTTTCTGAGAGAGCATTTGTGTTTGCGATGGCCTGTCAACACGTACAGCATCTACTCGGGGTTATGAACTCATGATTCTACACTGAAAACAGTAATCAGATGTTGGAATAATTATCTCTGCTTTTCCCAAAATAGATAATCATGGGCGGGGGGTGGGGGGATTCTAACAGGGTAGAGGAAACTATCACTGGTTTAACAGAGTCCCGAGGAACCCTGTTCTCGGATGCTTCGGAACCTAAGGACAGAAGGTACTCTCCATGAAGAAGAGCCCAGCTTGCCTGTCGGTAACTGGGTCATCCAGCAGATACCTCACATCTCTCCCACACAACACACCATACCGGGCATCAAATGGGGGGGAGGGGGGGTGGGGGGGCAGGGGGTGGGGGGGAGGATGGGGGGGAAATGGGGAGAGTACTGCAGGAACTGGGCAAGCAGCTAGAGGCAGCTCATTTAAGTCATCTCTCGGCTCTACATTTTTTCAATCTATGACTCGAGAAAGTTCAGAACATTCTCTAGGGCTCTCACACTTTAAATTTCTAAAGGCTCAAGTGACTATAAAATTAAATCCTACACGACAGTATCTCCACGATTGCCGCTTCCTATTATAACACAGCTGATTTCACTTAAATTTTTTAATATATTGATAAAAGACCCAGACAATCAGTAGTTTTAATTACCACTTCTACTCGACTCCCACCATAATCCACTCTGAACTTGAGCCGTAACTGTAACCTAAGTGAAGCCCAGACTGAAGGAAGCTGTTACATCTTTGCATTTTATATATATATATGTGTATATATATATATATATACACATATATATAT
>JADRCH010000162.1:0-87961 GCA_019843965.1 Rhynchomys soricoides
GCTTATTTTGAGTCACAGCTGATTTCTCAGCTACAGCCTACCATGATCAGTTGATCCAATGAAGCCAAGGTTTCACTCTAGTGATGCTGTTCTCTTGTTAATCACAAATTATTTGCCTGCCCGGATGACAGGAAACTACAGATTCTTAACTCATATGCATCACACACGTGGCCCTGGTAGGCTTTTAGGGCTTCCTGAGCCAGATGTCCATCATACATATTGCTCTCAGTGTGTTTGTCAAATTCTCCACAGTAGCTTATTAAGGTCTGAACAGAAAATGCCTCTCACAGCCAGAAGTCACAAAGACTTCCACAATCTTCACATAAGCAGCCATGCCAGACTTGTCACAGCAACACCCCCATGATTTTGGTACCAACGTCTATCTTGGTTTGCTTTCTATTACTGTAATCAGGACCATGATCAAAAGCATTCTGGTGGGGGAAGGGTTTCTTTGACTTCACTTCCTTATTTCAGTCCTTCATAGAGGAAGCCAAGGCGCCACCTAAAGCAGGATGGAATCTGGAACAAGGAACTGAAGCAGACACCTTGAAGAAATGCTTCTTACTTCCTGAGTTCCTAGACTCTCATTCATCTACCTTTGCTTTTTTAAAAATGTAACTTTTAACTTTCATTTTGTGTGTGTGTGTGTGTGTGTGTACACCCCCAAAATTTTCATTAAAAATGACACCTCTCCCTTAAAAAAAGAAAAAGGGGGAATCTGTGACAGGCAGTCTGGCACTCAGTTGAACACAGGTGTAAACTCTGGGTGACCCAGCAGAATCAGCAAGGGACTGGAAACGTTATGCCAACGCTCCTGGGAGGCTTTTGGCTCCAGTCACGGTCATGTACCACCCCTCCTCAGGAAGAGGTGTGGCCATGCACCAGGTAGAGGCGTGGCCACACAGCCCCAAGCCATGTTAATGAGACACCTAGAGGCTTAGCCATGCCCCTTCCTAGTTACTATATCTGCCTTGCCTCTCCCAGAAGGGCGGGGTACAATTCCATCCACACCACTCTTCACACGATGAAAATAAACATCTTAGAATTATGGACGGTCTCTTCATCTGGACCTGCTGTGGGAAGCGAGGAATCTGACCCTCAATTAAGGAGCCTCATCTAATCTCTTGCCGAAGGCTTCCCAGTGCTCCCAGACAGTACCCATTCACTCAAGTCTAAACAGCTAGCCTGGCGCCACAAGCCACGGAGACCCAGTCCCAGCGGTAACCCCAGCTGCGCTCCAGGAAGCCCGTCTGCTGCACCCTGCGGCCACTGCGGTGGCCTGGACTAGAGAACCCATGGAGACGGCTGCCTCACCTTCCCCAGGAATGGCACCTTCCCCACCCATGGGAAGGGCCCACAAAGGCTTCCCACAGCCCCTACCTGCCCGTCAGACTGTGTAGGAAGACTCACAGCCACTTCCTGCGTGTCTGTTGTCCCACCCAGAGCCACAGCTCCTGGGACAGTCATGTGGAGCTTCTTTCCAATGTGCCAGGTTTGTCCCACAAAAAATGTAACTTTTAACTTTCAGTGTGTGTGTGTGTGTGTGTGTGTGTGTGTGTGTACATGTGCACATGAATGAAAGTTCATGTGGAGAACACAAACCAATGGTACATAGTCTCCCTGGAGCTAGTGAGACATGCAGTTTTAAGCTGCATGACATAGGTGGTTAGATGTGAACTAGGTCCTCTGAAAGGACAGTAAGTGCTGGTACTCAGTAAACTGTTTCTATTCAGGTCACACACTTTCCTCAAACCTCCCAGATCCTCCAGCCTTAGTGGCCACTAAAAAGAAAGGGCAGAGTCCTCTCCCTTCTGTCGTTAATCAAGAGAATCCCACCAAAAGGTTTGCTAAAAATCGATCTTATGGATGCATTTTGTCAGTTGAGCTTTTGTTTTCCCAGGTGACTCAAAGCAAGCTGACACAAATCTACCAAGAGATACAATAAACATATACTATACACATGAATCAGTAAGGCTTTGTAAACTGTTACTTTATCTTTAATGCTTTGTGTTAAGCAAATACCATGAAATGTATGTTGACGTTTGTTTCAAGTGATGCTTTGGAAATGAAGTCTTACCCAGAAGTGTTCTTTTTTTTTTTTTTTAAACTATTGGTTATTTTATTTATTTACATTTCAAATGTTATCCCCCTTCCCAGGTTCCCCTCTACGAGCTCCCTATCCTCTCCTCCCTCCCCCTGCCTCTATGAGGGTGTTCCCCACACGTCCACCCACTCCTGCCTCAGCGGCCTATCATTCCCCTATCCTGGGTCATCTAGCCTCCACAGGACCAAGGGGCTCCCTTCCCCGTGATGCCAGATAAGGCCATCCTCTGCTACACACCCAAACGTGTTCTTAAAAGAAAGGCAATGATGAAGTTTTCCCTAATTGTGCTTCATGTAGGCAGATGAATTTGTTTGATTGTCAAAAACAGTTTCCTTATTTCCTTATCACAGTGAAAATCCCTGGAGATGCAGTAAGCACATGTCCTGCAATCACAGTGCTTGTAAGATAGCCCTGCATATATACTATACTATACTATACTATACTATAGACGGCCTGTCATGATAGTGATTTTGAAAGCTAACAATGTAAATAAACAAATGCAGCATTGACTGCAGCAAAGGCTGAGCTAACATTTTCTCACCTTACACATTCTAAACCAAAATCATATATTGGAAATGGAGGAATTCTGAGACCTGCATGTTCAGATGAAGCAAAAGTGAGACACTCAAAGCGTTTGCTGATAGGAAGTAACCAGGAGAGGTAGCTCCAAATGAAGGAGCAGCAGTTCTCACCAAGTGCGGGAGATATGAGGGAACACCATGCCAGTTGTGGTTGGGATGCCCAAATGGGTCTATAGTAGAATGCCAAGAATTGTGAAGGATGTTTAAAGCAGAGTTCTCTATCCCTAAGAGCTTTAAAGTTCTGGTTCTTTGAAATCTCTCTCTTAGAAAACAGCCTCTTTAATCTCGCTTAAATCTCCATCGACTGTAATCTTAGCCCTTGAATACAGAAGGAATGTGCCTCCACTCCTACAAATCATTCTGTCTTCTATATAAACTGAACGAGTACTTAATGGTGTCCAAGTTACAAAACCATATGTCAATTAGACTTGACTTTTAAAACAGGAAGAAGTCTTCAAGTGGGTCCCCCAACAACTGGAGTGGGGCTGTCCCTGACACTGTTGCCTGGATTTGGATCCCATTCCCTAACTAAGCCTCCTTGTCTGGCCTCCATGGGAGAGGATGTGGCTAGTCATGATGTGTCAAGGTAGGGTGATACCCAGGAGCAGGGGTAGGGGTGCTCCCCCTTCTCAGAGGAGAAAAGGTTGAGGGGCTTGTTAGAGGGATTGCATGAGCAGGGATCTGGGAGGAGAGGGATGCTGTATTTCAGGTGTAAAGTGGATAAATAAATAAACGAATGAAAAGAGAGAGAGAGAAGACAGGTGGTTCAGGGGCAACTCTACAAAGCTTATTGATTCACTAGCAAGATCTTTCCAAAACGGTATTTGCCTTGAGGAGGTGGTGTTGTGGCAGGAAGCATTTGTGAACCCCAAAAGACCACCGAGAAACCAATTCCAATGCAATATCATTAGGGTCTTTATTTACCAGCTGGAGCTTGGGCCACACTGCTGTCTCTGACAGCAGAAAGGGAGGGTACAGCTTGGGTTCTGCTGCAGGTCAAGTTCTCAGACTTTTTTTTTCTTTTAAGATGGAGGCTGCTCCCAAGATGGAATAGGTTTGGTCTCTCATTCCCCCCTTTCTTTGGTAACTAGAAGGCCCAATCATGGGACTTCCTGAGGTTTCTGGGGTTTGTTATGGAGGGACAAGTAGTATATCTAATCCTATGAAAACAGTTAGTAACAGGGGTATGTTTTTATGACTCAGTTAACTGGCCTGGATGTATTGGTGACTGCAAGGGACTGAACCTCTGTATTTTAAAGGGGGTCAGGGTTGTCATTGTCCAGTCCTTGTGATGTCTTTGGGGCTTGGGTAGGGACTCCATCAGTGGGAGACAGAGGGGAGTCCAGAGGCTGAGTTTCCTCTTGCTGATCTGGGTCGTCTTCAATTGCAAATGGGTTTGTGATTCCATGTGACCTCTGAGACTATGGGGAACCTTTCTAACAAGGCTCTAATGACCCCTGCCTGGAGGGGGACCTATTTTATAGAGAAGATGAAGTTTAGGCCAAACATGTTTATGAGCCTACTGGACACTTTTGAGATTGTCTAGCAATGGGCAATCATCAAACTCAGCAATGACCTCTGCCTGTATGTTAAGAACAATGGGGGTGGGGGGGATCCCAGACATGATTTTAAAAGGGGTGAGTCCCATCTTTTAAGGGGAGTTTCATACCCTATAGAGAGTGAAGGGAAGGAGAGTTAACCCAGACATTGCCAGTCTCTTAGGTTAATTTAGTTAAGGTCTCTTTTAGGGTTTTGTTTATTCTTTCTATCTGTCCTGAAATCTGGAGTCTATATGCACAATAAAGTTTCTAATCAGTCACTAGAATATTGGCTAGTCTCTGACTTATCTGGGACACAAAAGCTGGTCCACTGTCTGACCCTGTCATCTGAGGAAGCCCACACCTTGGCAGTATGTCCTCTAAGAGCCCCTTTGTCACCATGGATGTAGTTTTATATTTAGTGGGGAAAGCCTCAGTCCAACCTGAAAAGGTCTCTATAAATCAGTAAATGTTTATATCTAAATTTTTCTGGTTTTACCTCAATGAAGTCTGCCTCTCAGTAGACTCTGGGCTTTGAGCCTCTGAACCTATTATCAGCATTCTTCTTGTTAGTCACCGAATTAGTTAGCTGGCAGGCTTTACAGTTCTTGGCAGTCTCAGTTACCTTTGAGTTGGCATCTCTAATCCTGATATTAGCAAATTCTATATCCTCCAGATGCCCATGTGGGAAGAGCAGTGGGTTTTCTGAAGTGTGTCTAGTTCTATTTCTTCTAGCACAACAGGTTTGTAATCTGTTGTTCTCCATCATCTTTCATAGTGTTGGGACACGGGCAAAATCCTAGCCCAGATTATGTAATCTTTTGAATACTTAGGGTAGTCAAGGAGTATAGGATCCCCCAGATCCAGGGAAGTCAGGGGCAGGAGAGGTCTGATTTCTAGGTCAGCATGTTGGGCTGCTTCATCTGTCCTGTTGCTGTCCTCTGAAACTGGATCCTTTCTTTTCTGGTGTCTCAAGTAGTAACTGCTGGCCAGTTTTTCAGGCCCCAGTAGAGCTCTTAGTAGGGAGAGGATTATGTTTTCACTTTTGATAGTCTTTCTTTCTGCCATCAGAAATATCCCCATAGACATGAGCAGTAACGAAGGCGCACAGGTTATTTGTGTCTCTTGTTTGTTTGTTTGTTTGTTTATTTATTTATTTATCAGTTCAGCTTTCTGGGCTGACATTCCTGCCAGGAGTGACTATGACCATATGAGACCACCATTGCCCCAGCATACCTGTCTGTCCTAAATGAAGCTGTTGCCATTGGTGAGCCATGTTACCTCTGCATCCATCAAGGGGGTATCCTGAAGATCTGGGCTGGTCCAATGGATGTGGGCTAAAATGTCCAAGCAGTCATGCAGTGGCCTTCAAGGTCTGGGTCAGAGAGCAGAATAGTTGGGTTCAGGACAGTTGAGGCTTGAAGGGTTATCTTGGGGGCAGGGGGGATTTAAGACAAGAGGCTGGTAAGAGTCATTCTGGCGTTGGTGATGGTCAGGTTTTGGCCCAGTGACAGTTTGTCAGCATCCTTAACTAGGGAGCCATTGCTGTGATGAGTAAACAGGGGAACCAGCTCCTGGCAACTGGGTCTAATTTCTTTGACAGGTAGGCAGGCCACTGGCTGGCATCAGGGCCCAGATCTCTCATCCATGAAGAGATGGAAGGGCTTAGTCACTTCTGGCAACCCCCAAGCTGGTGTAGAATTTTTTCTGGTCTCAGAGAACCACCTCAGATCTCTTAATATGCATCCCCAAAATCTAGGGAGGTCACCTGTGTTTGGCAGAGTAGGGCCTTCTTAGTGGACATTCCATAGTCCAAATTTTCCAGGGCCTCTAAGAGGTCCTAGGTCTCTATTAGACATTCTTGTTTGATTCCTGTTGTCACCAGGTGGTCATTTATTGATTGTTGAAGAAACTTTATTTTCAGGTTTTAGCAAGACAGAATGTTAGGCTCTGTTATCAACAAGGAAGCTGGTGGGTTTCTTTTATTTTTAGGCTTACCCTGGGCAACATTTTTTTTCATTTATTCTATCATTATCATCATTATTTTTGTTCTTTTTATTGATATTTTTTTAATTTACATTTCAAATGTTATCCCCTTTCCCAGTCTCCCCTTCAAACCCCCTAATCCCTGGGAGCTCTGGGGGGGGGGGGGTTGGTGGGGGGTGGTTGGTTGATATTGTTGTTTTTCCTATAGAGTTGCAAACCCCTTCAGCTCCTTCAGTCCTTTCTCTAACTTCTCCATTGGGGACCCCGAGCTCAGTCTAGTGGTTGGTTGTGAGCATCTGCCTCTGTGTTTGTCAGGCTCTGGCAGAGCCTCTCAAGAGACAGCTATATCAGGCTCCTGTCAGCAAGCACTTCTTGGCATCTGCAATAGTGTCTGGGTTTGGTGACTGTACTGGCTGGTTTTGTGTCAACTTGACACAAGCTGGAGTTATCACAGAGAAAGGAGTTACAGTTGAAATAATGCCTCCATGAGATCCAGCTGTAAGGCATTTTCTCAATTAGTGATCACGGGGGAGGGCCCCTTGTGGGTGGTACCATCTGTGGACTGGTAGTCTTGGGCTCTATAAGAAAGCCAACTGAGCAAGCCAGGAGAAGCAAGCCAGTAAGCAGCATTCCTCCTGGCCTCTGCATCAGCTCCTGCTTCCCGACCTGCCTGAGTTCCAGTCCTGACTTCCTTTGGTGATGAACAGCAACATGGAGGTGTAAGCTCAATAAACCCTTTCCTCCCCCACTTGCTTCTTGGTCATGATGTTTGTGCAGGAATAGAAACCCTGACTAGACAGTGACTGTATATGGGATGGATCCTCAGCTGAGGCAGTGTCTGGACGGCCTTTCCTTCAGTCTCTGCTCCATACTGTGTCTCTGTATTTACTCACCCTGGGCAACTTTTACGGCCATGGCTTAAGTACCCTTTTTCTTCTTGGGGTATTTCCCGGCCCAGTGGCCCTCCTTGTTCCATTGGTTCTTTTCTAAGAGGGGCCAGTCTTGGTCTTTAGGACTTCCCTTATCTCTTTTTGTAGAAGCCGTTTGTTTCAGACATCTCTTACACAGGTAGGCCGGTGGCCCACAGCGCCAGGGCCTCAGTAACACACCGGTTTCTAGAAGCCGTTTGTTTTAACCATCTCCTACAGTCCTCTGGTTTGACCGTGGATGCCAACAGGATGTTTGTCAGATCTCAGCAGATTGAGCTGTTCCTTCTGCTCTTTTTTTCTTTCAGTTTTTCTACCTCTATTAAACACCGTTTAGACTCTTTTCTCTGTCATTGAATCCTTTGGAGTTCCCCGGTACCTGCTGCTGCTGGTTAATAGAGGCTGGTTTTGCTCATCTTTGGCCAAATTAGTGGCTGTCTCACAGCTGCTTTAAGACCTGCCAATCAGAGCCTGGAGGTAAGACTCAGAGTCTCTCCTTACCTTTAGCAGTGTTGAAGTCCTAATCTGGGCGGGTTCCCCTGTGGGGACAGGAACCAGTTTCCTGGCCTCTGTCTGTGGTGAAGAGAACCTACAAGAACTCTTTGCAATCATCTCAATGGACTAGTGGGTGAAAAGGACTGTCTCTAAGAGATTAATTAAATCTCAAGGGTTGTCCCAAAAAAGGGGTGTTCCAGTAAGAATGGTCACTACTGGCAAAGGGCCAAGAGTGATGCAGTTGGTTTCTTTGATCACTGATCGATCGGCCCAACTGCAGGATGACAGACTCAGGTTCCAAAGTCCAATCTTATCTACATTTTAATCTTTGGGCAGAGGTGTTGGGGTGGGCAGAGCTTGGAAGAATTTAGTCCGAAGTTCTCACGGGTTGCCGGCCATTCTAATATTGTCTTGCTTATTCTAGCTCTGGGTAGGTGGCTGCACTGAGTCCTACATGGAAGAGGGTGGTTGTTGCTTCTCAGTGGGCTGAGTGTGACAGGATGGTGTCAACAGAGACCTTCTCAGACTACATCTGTTTAGACAGGGAGCAAACACTTCTCCTGGCAGGAAGGGTAGCCACTTACTGAGCAAAATGAATGACCAGGAGTCTGTTCCAAGCACTAGGGGCCTCTCCTGCCCAGTCCACTCTTGGTGCCCTGCTCTCGGGGAACTCATCTCCCCAGCCAGGGAAATCTCAGTTACGGACACCTTGGAGGCCTCAGGCTTGGACTTTTCTCAGGGCTGTGGACGCCTGTGTGAGCAGAGCCTACGCTCTGCATAGAGAGGGAAGCGAGCCGCGCTTGTGCGAGCCAAGCGGCCAGGCCCACCACAGGGCCGGGTCATGTTCCTTGTGCCCTGCTGCTGCCCGGGGACCCTGGAGGGCGGCGCTGAGAAGGGGGTTTGGGTCCCTCGAGGGTCGCAGAGTCCCCTCGGTGTGGGTGGTGGGCGTGCGGGAGCCACAGCACCGTGTGGGCGGACACTGAGTGGCTCGGCCTGCACCTGTGCCAGAGCACAGTGGAGCCACACCCGCTCGCTGTCCTGCTTCGGGCCTCAGGTCTCCAGGCTGTGTGTTGGTTCCTGCCTGAGGCTCCGTGGTGGCCTGAGGTGTACTCGGCAGCTGCGGGAAACCGTAAAGCACGGGCCAGTTGAGGAAAAAAGGCTTAAATCAAGAGGGTGGATCTTCTAGTCTTGCCCTGGCCCACGTTCATCTCTGTGGACCTAAGGAGGAGACTGACAATGAAAAAGACAAGAGACACAGAAACTTGGGAGCAAGACAGAATTCCATTCAAGCTCCGATCACTTTATTGCATACACAGAATTTATAACAAGGAGCAGGGAGGCAGCAGAGGTGGGAGGAAATTCCTCCAGGCATACAATCCTTTGAAAATGCAATTGCTTATGCGATAAGATATAGCAACTATCTGCCAATTAACCATACTGAGGACACCTGGTCAGATATTTTTACTGCTTAACTGCTGATCATAAATATTTACTGCTTAGTTACAGGTCATATATCTTTACTGCTTAGTAGGGACATCAGGTCTCTGGGAAGCCTTCAGTTACTTATCAGAAACAGGAATTTAGGCCTACTATCACTCCAAGACCAACTCTAATACAAAATGGCATTACCTAGGTCAATCAGAAAAGTCCTAACTGTTGGTTCCCGGCATAGTCTCAATGTCGTCTGTCTGTCAAAGTCAAATTTACTCGTAACAAGAAACAAAGCAGAGTGGACAGCAGTTCCTTAAAGTGACACGTACACAGCAGCTAGTCAGCAGTGAGAATAAACAGGACAGCATGTAGTGGGTTCCACATCCACTAGCGGGGTTCATGTCCACTCCTTCCTTCCCAGAAATTAACACCGGGGCACTCCCTACTCCAGGGGTTTGAGGCTATGACATACCAGTGCGCCCACTGCAGTGGGATTCTGTATCTGTTTTCATCATTTCTTGCCACGAAATACAGATTTTTAGGCCTCTTCAGAACAGAATTACAGAATTATTCAGAACAGAATTATTGCCATACTGCAAAGGCACCTAGACAGAGACTACACACACACACACACACCCTACACACACACACACACACACACACACACACACACCCCACACGGACAGATATACTCAGACTCAGAAGACCCTACCGGTATTGAGACCCTCCAGGTTGGATCCTGGTGGCCTTGGAGTTCCCAGCCAACCCAACAAAATGTGCTAGTAAGCATTGGTGAACCTCAAGAGACCACCAAGGAGCTGATTCTGATACAATCGCATTAGGGTCTTTATTTACAAGCTGAGTAGGTTTGGCCTCTCAGAGTCTGTTTTAGTTCCGTTCTGTTAGGGACGTGACTCAGTAGAGCAGAGTGTCTTTAAATTCATGACTATCAGACTGCTTTTGCCTCCCAACTCCTGGGATTAGTGACGTGTTAGAGTGCGTGGCTAGCAGACAAGTTTTCTTAGATGTTTTTTATATGTGTGCTATTTGTCCTTCCTATTTGTGAGACTTGGGACATTGATACATCTATCTTTTAGATCATGCATTATGACTAACTAGTAACAAATTGACTACAAACACTCTACTTTCACAGTGTCCTTTACTTGTGAGGAATCTGGCTGAGTCCATTTTGAAGGTGATAGTATTTGTATTTTTAAAAATAATTTTCCCCAACCAAAACAAAAACCTTTCCCTTTATTGTGTGAGCCAAGTTGCTGTTTCCTGGAGCCTGGCCTGTCCCTGCCCATGGCCTTGACCCTGACTCTCCCTCGGGCCGTCCCTGATCCTGTGGTGACCACTCGTCGTTTTATGTTTGTTTTGATTTAGATTTCCATACTACCCCATTTTTCTCACTTTTGTAGAACTGCGTTGCAACTATTAGTGATTTTACTTCTTAAAGGGATCCCAAGAAATAAATTTGGGGCTGCTCTCTTAAATCTGACTTGGGAGGCAGTAGCTGACCAGCTTTTGTCTGTGCCCCAGGAAAATCAACTTGCTTTAAATTTGTCTCAAAATTGTGGTAGTGGGCTCATTGTTGCCTGGTGAGATTAACACTTGATTTTCTTTCTTTCTCCTTCTTCCTTCCTTTCTTTCTTTTTTTTGATGAAGGCAACTTTAATGTTTTAGGAGGAAAAAGATTTGATTTAAACACACATTACAATGAAGACTGAAAGCATAAAACTCTAGGTACTGAGATAACCAGCCTGGTTATCTCGGCAAATACTTGCACTTTGAAGGAGCGGGGAATTAGAGCTGAATATAGGGAGATGAGCGATTTCCCTAAGTCCTCTAAAATTAAAAAGCGTTATGACAAGCTATTGCTACAGCCCTCCCTTTCTAGTGAATAGCTAGGGCTCTAAGCAAAAAGACCCCGAGGCAGCCTGAATTCCACTTGAGGGTAAGCCAGACCCTTCCCAAAGGTTTTCAGGAGGGAGGGTATAGTCCTTTAGAGCTCTCCTCAGGGAGGTCCTGGTGTCCTTAGCAACATTTCAATGATGAGCTTGTGTCTCTGGTGCCTGAAGTCTGGTGTCTGGGTGACGAAGTTCCACAAGCCATACCACCACGAGCTTGCAAGAACCCTGAGGAACATGTTCATCAGCCCCAGCCTCCTGTCCATCCTGACCAAGTCCTGGAACTGCAAGGCCCTGGAGCCTATCTCCAGTCTCCCTGTACTCTGAGCCACCCGCTGAAGTGACTCATCAGTCACACCAAAGAGCTTCTGGTAGGTTTCGAGAACCCTCTCCACGTCAGCAGTATCATCCGCGGGGCTGACAGCTGCCTCCAGGGGTTTCCTGAACATTTGATCTTTCTTCAGAGAGAATGCTTTGTTGCTGATGCACTGGTCCAGACTTGAGAAATGGTCTCTAAGAGATCTCTGTACCTGATGTTGAAGATGTCTTTTTGCAGTGTGTTTCTAAGCTCTGGGAAGTCCGTGAAAAAATGGACTAAAGCAAGATACCAAGAATATGGGGGGGGTCCCTTACCTGACCCTTCTGGAGATTCTCCCGGATATTCTTTTGGATACTCTGCAGAAGCTGGGGTTCAGCAAGGGCACTTGTGCTGAGGTCCCTGTCCAGCTTGGTCCAGACGACATAGAACCTCTTTCTCATCTTCTGCATGGCTTTGGTCAACTTCACATGATTTGAGCTGAACTGCTTAGAAGCAATGATGATGATGATAAGGTCACATGTGTTGAACTGCATCTCATCCAGGAAGCTCTCCACGCTCTGGGCTGTGATCCCTAAGCCAGGCAGGTCCCACAGCTCCACATAGGGAAAGTGGGAGGAGGAATAACAGGCTGGTTTCTGGGTGGTCCTCACCACCCTAGTGGGAGCTGAATCCTCCTCCTCATGGCCAATGAGCCTAAGGGTATTGATGAAAGATGATATGCCATTGCCAGAGTCCCCAGTCACAGTGATCTTTACTGTGTATTTAGACTTACTCTGCATTTCATCTTTGACTATACATATCACTTTCTGTAAATTCCCCTCGGCCACCGCCTTTCCAATTTTCTCAGTGACTTCTGGAGAGGAAGAATTCTGGCTGGTATAGACTGTCTCACCAGCAGCGATGTATTTGGACGGTGGGCTGATGAGGAACTTGGGAGATTTTGCCATGTTTATGAAAAGGGTACAAGTCTTCCATATCTTTTGTGACTTCATGACTAAATCCATGGGACACTCTCTACACAGCTCTCTGCTGTCTGTGTGAATGTCTGAGTTGTGTAGTCTCAACTCAAATGGCTGAGCTGGTGTTCCTCTGGTTCTTTCTCCTCCCTTCAACTTTATGGAGTATGAAGATCTACGTCTGTGGGCCTCAACTTTGTGGGTCTGTTATAGGCCTTGTGATCTTTACTCTTCTTCAGAACCTGCTCAGAAGCCTTACAAAACTGCAATACAGGCCCAGGATAGTCAGGATGGAGAGAATAGAAGTGTGGAGGAGCAGGGTCCAGCATTCAGAGGTCAACCATTCATCAAAATGGAGGCTGATGTGTTTATAAAAAGACAAAGAGATGTAATATATGTTCTATGTGGGTTTGGAGGTGTGGGGGAAGGGTGTACCTCAGTGGGCCCATGCTGTGGCATCCCTTCCCCCTGACGGACCAGCCAAACCACAGTATAGTATAGAATAGAGTTTATTCAGGGCATGGGAAGGGGAGCTAAGAGGGTAGTAGAGGCAGGGAGAGAGAGAGAGAGAGAGAGAGAGAGAGAGAGAGAGAGAGAGAGAGAGAAAAGTAGAGAAGTAGAGGAATGGAGGCCGGCCATGACCACGTGGAGAGAGGGGGGAAGGCAAGGGGGAGAGAGGGGAGCAATGGAGCAAGAGTCAAGGCAAGAGAGCAAGAGAACACTTGATTTTCAATGAAGATCTTACAGTATAAGACGAGCATGCCAGAGACATTTTTCTATAATTTTTATGATTTATATATGTTCCTGCAGTACTTTGACCTAATGATGCCCCCAAATGTCTGTGCTCTTACATTATGACCATGTTCAAAAGTGGGTTTGTTAACTAAGCATGCGTGGGAATAGGCAGAATACTACGTGAATGTGTCTAAACTCCTGAAGCAAATCTCCGTGCTTCTTTTTCTTTTAGAGGAAAACCATTGCTTTGGAAATGATTCTATGCTCTTCTTGTCTATTTCAGGTAAGAAACTGGACTCAGTTCTTCAGTCTTGGCTGCTGTGATGGCTAAACTTGATGGTCAAAATGTCTCCATCTGGAATTCCACACACTTGGGAATGCCTGTGAGGGGTTTTTCTCTTCTTTTTTTAATTTTTATTTTGTATTATCTGTTGTTGTTAGTGTCTAATTTATTATTTTTTAAATTAATTTTTCATTCACCTTACATCCCAATTTTGGCCTCCGTCTGTGTAAATTCTCCCACAGTCCTTCCCCCATCACTCCCCCCCTCAGGTATTCCAGTACCCTGACAAATCACCCTCTCTCAATGAGGCCAGACAAGGCAGCCCAGTTAGGGGAGCCTATTCCACAGACAGGCAACAGCTTCAGGGACAGTTTCCACTCCAGTTGTTGGGGAATTCACATGAAGACCGAGCTCCACATCTGCTACATATACGCTGGGTGCCTTGGTCCAGCTGGTATATGCTCTCTGGTTGGTGACTGAGTCTCTGAGAGCCTCCATGGGCCCAGGTTAGTTGACTCTATTGGCCTTCCAGGGAGCTCCTTACCCGTTGGGGCCCCAATTCTTCCCCTAGCCCTTACATGAGGGTTCCTGAACTTCATCCAATGTTTGGCTATGGATCTCTGCATCTGCTTTAGTCAGCTGCTTGGGTGGAGCCTCTCAGAGGACACTTATGCTAGGACCTGTCTGCAAGCATAACATAGTATCATTAATAGTGTCATGGACTTGAGCTTGCCTATTGGATGGGTCTCAAGTTGGGCAGGTAATTGGTTGGCCACTCCCTCAGTCTCTGCTCCATCCCCCGATTCTGCATTTTTGTAGAAAGGATAAATTTTGGGTCAAAAGTTTTGTGGGTGGATGAGTGTCCCTATTGCTCCGATGGGGTTCCTGCCTGGTTACAGGTGGTGGCCTTTTCAGGTTCCATATCCCCACTGCTGTGAGTCTCAGCTAAGGCCACTTCTTGGACTTGCCTGAGACCTGGGAGGGGGGAGGCTCCCCAGGAGTCAATGAGGGGTTTTTTTTGTAATTAAAGCTTTTGAGGTGGGAAGACCTTTCTTCAGTTTGGATCTTTTGAAGTGACAAGATCCAACTTTGATTTGGGCCATACCTTCTGGTATCAGCCTACACATATAAAAGACATTGTAGGAGGAAGCTCTCTCCCTTTGCCTGCTTACCCTGTCTCTGGTTAGGAAGTTTATTCCTTTGACATTGTGCTGTTTAATGAAGACCAGCAGAGACATTGGGCCTCTATGATGAACTATGTACTACTAGATTCTTCACATTTTAGTTGGCAGACTAACCTTGTTGGACTAGTTGGACCACCACCTGCGAATCAATCTAGTAAATCCCCTTTCTACATACATAGAGACTCATTTTATCAGTCTCTATAAACTAGATAACTGTTCACCTAGAGAGCTTTGATTAACACAGCTGTGTTCTCCTCATGTTAACACTCAGGAAGAATGCTGGTTAACAATAATGTCCATAAAAGACACTCTCTCTGAGTATTCAAGTTACCAAGGAGACTATATTTTCCATTATGATTCATTTGTCAAGAGATTGAACTGAATTTCAGGAAGAAAAATTCTATAGGAATGGACCACGATCCCGTCTTCTGGTGGGAGAAACACATTTCACTGTGTTTGTGATCTGGTTCCAGCTTTTCTCTCAGGATTGTCTGAAGTACCCTTGCCTTCCAGGTTAAATGTAGCTGCAGTTCACCAGACCTCAGCGTGAAGCCACAGAACAAACGTTTTGTAACACATTTCACAACTGTTAATAATGTGGGCTCCCCTGTAGTGTGCTGAGCAAACTAGCTTCCTTGTGTCCAGGAAGAAGAAGGGGAAGTGTTGGAAGACAGGATGGCCAGCTATTGGTGTTGGCATTGGGACCGCCAGGACGGTGATGTCACACCCAGGCGACAGCTGGACCCGCATACCTGTTGCCAAGGCAACAGAGACCATATTTCCAGAATCCACTTGGCCCACCGCCCACCTTTACCTGCGGCTAAGTCTCTCTATATAAGCGGTCTGATCTCTCTCTCTCTCTCTCTCTCTCTCTCTCTCTCTCTCTCTCTCTCTCTCTCCCCCCCCCCCCCCCTCCCCCCTCCCCCTCCCTCCCCCCCCCCCCCCCTTCCAATAAACGCCCCACGTGGAATTGTTTGGCCTGGTGTGGTTTCTGGAGCCGCGAGATCCCTGCTGATCATAACGCCGGTCATGTCTGACCACACCATCATCATTTTAATACAAGAACTGGAGGCAGGAGACAAGTGCTATTGAAAGAAATCTCTGCAGATCTGGGAAAAATGTGTTCCTGGAGGGAAACCAGTGCCAGGGAACACTGTGCTGTGTCCCTTCAGTAGTCTCTGCTCTTAAGGGAGGTGCTCTTGTCACTCAGGCCTCTCTAGCCAATCAGGACCTCCAGGCCGACTGCCAGTCAGAAGGTGAGGCGGGCTCTTCCGGGAGCTCTTGGCTCTGACCTGAAGTGGAGTCGGTGTTGGCAGTTCTGTGCAGTTCCAAGAGCGGAGAGGAGTACTCGCTCAAGCTTGGAGGCCAAGATATGGTGAGCCAGGGCGGCTGTCTAGGGGAGGAGTGGGCTGCTGAGCCTCGGGAGCTCGTGTGGTGGGACCTCCCTGGGTCTGTGTGGGATCTCATGGCCAGATGTGGCGTGCTGAGAGGTCCTTTGTGGTATTTGGAACTGCCAGGCCCCATGTGGAGGCTCTGAATAACTTCACTCTGTGGGCTGCATCTGTGCAGAGCCTTGGGGACAGGGGCTGTATGTAGTGGCTGTGTTGTTGTCAGCTTCACCGTGCTTATGGTGCATCAGAGGCCGGCTGGTTGCCAAATTGAGGAAAATCCTAATTTCTCTAGCCCCTCTAGAGTTTGTACACTTCCTATTGAACATTTAGGAGTAAGATCCATTTGGAGTTAATTTTGTGGATGATGTAAACAGAATCTCATGTGTTGGGGAGCGCTCCACTAAGCTGTGATGCTGAAGAATAGAATTGGTGATGTAAAGGATTTACCAATGCGTAGGAGATAGTAAGTCATACAAAGTAGAATTTAGCTAAGGGAGGGTTACATCTACAACCCCCCAAATCCATGCTAACCAGGCGTGTTAGACACGAGGTGCTAGGATGCACGTTTGTTCATCAGGATTGTCTAGACATTTAGCTCCAATCGTAATAAAGGAGACAACTCTGATTCACAACCCACCACTAGTCCAATGCCTATATTAAAGGGCATGTGTCTAAGAAGCTGCTCAAGGGGCATTATAGTGTCACAACCAACATTAAGGCCTAGTGTGGCATAAAGGTCCATTTTCTTGAGAAAAGCATAGTTCTGACAGATGGGCAAGAAGAACATGTGTGACAGCTACTTGAAAGACAAAAACACTGTTGTGCTGAGGGCTGGCCTGATCAAGCAAGGTGTTCCCTGAGGTCCTCATATGTGGAGAAAGAACACAGCATAGCTCCTTCTCAACCCAGGAACATGATTGGCAGATCCAGTAACAGCCTTGGGAGTTTTCCCTATGGCTCTGAAGTTTAGAGAATAAATGAAGCACCTTCTCCAAAAGCAGGAATATGCTTGAGAGAGTTGGTCATGGTCTGGAGCTAGGGCCTTGGAGTAAGGTTTCTTCTGTTCTTGAGAACCCACCACAGTAGTTCTTGAGATACCCAGTGTTCCCCTGATGCAGCAGCACTGTTTGATTAACCTCCTTCTGGGTTTGTACTTGTATGATTGTTTCTGTTGTCTTCACAGAAGCAGTCCCCATTTCCTTCCATTTTCCTCCTGGAAGTGGTATGCAAGATGCTCTTCTTCTTAAGAAGTTGCTTGACTCAGGCTTAGCTTGGGCAAGACCTCCCCACCCCGGCTTTTACCTTTTCTCCTTATACTTTGACAATCTCTCTCATAGTCCCGCACATTCACCTCTGGACCCTGTCACGCTACGATGATCTGCTGTTCCAGGACACTGGTGTACTTAGGAAATAGTCCTGGGAATATCTTTGCTGTGGCAATCTTCCATCTGCCTCAGTGGTTAGATTTGCAGTCTCCTTTCCCTATTTAAACTGTTCAAAGTATAACCTGGGGCCTGACCCAGCATGTATGGAAGCAAAATCTATTACAGGCTGGCTCCTCTTTGAGTGTTCTCTAAAGCTGGGTACATGCTATTCTTTAATTTTTTTTTTTTCTTCTTTTCTTCATTAATACCTCAAGTTCATGGAGTTATTTCTCCTGGGGAAGGCATATTCATTCTAGAACAGGTCTACCTCCAGCCTTATGAAAATGTTTCTGAGGTCTGTCTCTTGTTGCCTCAGGTGGTCTTGACCCTGGTCTGTACCTCCATAGGGCAGTTACCTTGCCCTTCACCTGACTAAATGATTCCTAAATTATTAACGGGCTGTCTCATTACAGAGCTTTAAAATTACCAATTTGAGTCACTTAGTCAACTGCCAATTGTAGTAACAGGAAAAGGATTTGTGTGTGGAGCATGTCCTCTGCTTTCAGACCAGAACAGGAGGAATTGTTCATTGTGTGTGCTGCAGAGAGAAACTAGGTAGGCAATAGCTAGATCACAGTCAGTCAGCTGCAGGGACCACCACTGTGAAGACTGAGGCAGGGAAAGTGGTTTTGTAATTTCCCAGCATGTGTTAATTCATGCCATGTGAATGAAGACAGACCGATTGGTGATACCATTTGGGGAGGTTAGCTTGAGCCATTGAATATTGAATTTCCAGTTAGGGAACTCTCCTTCCTATGCAGCTATGTGCAGTCCTGGTTGAAACAGTTAAGTCAGCTCAGAGGTTTGGAACCCAAGCCACTCCCTGGCTTTAGCTGCGTGTGTCAGGATATAGACCTCAGCAGCTAACATTGTGCATAGGGGCAATGCCAATTGGTATCTATTTATGGTATTCCCTCTACTAAGGAAGAGCCTAATCTTTTATCCAAGTCAATATAGCTAAGTGTTTTTTCAGTTATTTTTACCTTTTTAAAAATTAAAATTATTGGTTTCACTCTTTAAATTTCATTTTCTTTAAATACACCACTGTTTTTCTCTCTATTTGTTTCTACTCTCTAATGGTTCTTGGTCATTAAGAATGTTATTCCATTTTTTTTCTCAAGCACTTTTTATTTGTTCATTCATTCATTCAGTTTATTCCTGTTTTCATTAGAATTTCCTATAGTCCACACTTGCCTCACTCTGTGTAAGTGCGAATTGCTTTTCACATCTAATCCTGCATCCGCTGCCTAGTGATGGGATGATATTTCTGTGACTTCTGGCTGGGCCTTGACTATTCAGTCAGAAGGAAAAAGAGACCACTGTATAATTGACCTCTGACCTCCCTGACTTTTACTGGGGAATTACAAATGAAGAGGGACCTGGGTAAGAATTGACCACTGACCAACTCTGGAACTGGTGTAGTGACAGTACAGAAAAGGAGGGGCAAGGGGGAGGGTGAGAGCTTTCCTGCTTTGGCAGCAGTTGGGACTACCAATGTGTACTTAGGTAATCTAAAATTGATTTTCAATTTTATCAACTGATAAATGTCCTGATGGCCTTTTCTTGGGTTCACACGCCAGGCAATCAAGTCTCTGAACCAAGAACTGAACTTCTTTCTACTTACCAAATTACGGTATGCATACTAGTTCAATCAAAACAGAACACCTGGACAGACGGATGTGGCCATGCCCAAAAGGTCTGTTTTCTTTCCTTGCTGAAAATGTACAGCCTGAGAGAAAAGGTGTGAGTAATCCCTGGTGTGCCCTTATACAGATTGATAGTTCCTGGAGCACATGAGGCCATAAAGTTGGTTACCATTTAAACTATAAATTTTGAAATTATAATTACATCATTTCCAAATTCTTTTTCCTCCCTCTCACATACTCCTCTTTGTATTCAATTTCATGGACTCTTTTTTTGTCTTTTGAAAAAGATTTTTTAAAAAATTTAATTTTCATTTGTTTTTATTAATTTATTTTTTCATTCATGTCACATTCCAGTATCAGACCCTCTTGGCCAGTTCTGTATCACAAAGATCCTTCCCCGTGCCCGTCGCTGCCTCCTCTGAGAAGGAGGAGCTCCCTTGGGTCCTGTGTCCTCCTCCCTCCCCCATGTCAAGTGTCTGCAGGACTAGGCACCTCCTTTCCTACGGAGGCCAGACAAGGCAGCCCAAGGCTAGGGGACAGGATCTGCAGGCGTTAGGGACAGCCCCCCTTACTGTCCCTGTCCTCTTCCCACAACTCTTCTACAAAAACCCTCCAGCTCCATCTACTGTTTGGCTGTGGGCATCTGCAGGTGCTTTGGTCAGCTGTTCCATGAAGCCTCTCTGAGGACAGTTGTGCTAGGATCCTGTCTGCAAGCAAAAGAGAGTGTCATTAGTAGTGTCAGGGACAGGATCCTGCCCATGGGGCGGGTCTCAGTTATGGCCAGTCGTTGGTTGGCCATTCCATCTTTCTCTGCTCTGTGTTCCTGCATTTCTTGTAGGTAGGGCACATTTTGAGTCAAAGATTTTGTGGGTTGGTTGGTGTCCCTACCCCTCCTTTGGGAGTACTACCTTTCTACAGGAAGTGGTCACTTCAGCTTCCTATCCCCCTGTGCTCCCCATGGATTTCTGTTCTCTCTCCTTTGCTCTCCCTACTCATGATGTCCCCTCCCACTCCCTCCCCTTTTCTACCTAGTTCCCTTCTCCATTGGCCTTCAATATCTATTTTATTTCCTGTTTTGAGAAGGATTCAGCTGTCCTCCCTTGACCCTCCTTGTGATTTTGCTTCTTTGGTTCTGTGGATTTTAGTGTGGTTATGCTGTTCTTTATGTCTTCTATCCACTTATAACTGAGTACATACCATGCATGTCTCTTTGGGTTTGGATTACCTCACTCAGGATGATATGTTATAGTATCATGCATTTGCCTGCAAATGTAATGATGTCCTTGTTTTTAATGTGGTATAAATGCACTGCATTTTCTCTATCCACTTTTCAGTTGAGGGACATCTAGGTTGATTCCAGTTCATGGCTATTATGAATAGAGCTGCTATGAATATAGTTGAGCAAGTGTTCTTGTGGTATAGTCCAGCGTCTTTTGGGCATATGCCCAGGAATGGTATAGTGAAGTATTGAGGTGTAACTATTCCCAACTATCTAAGTAACCGCCAAATTGATTACCAGAGTGGTTTTACAAATTTACACTACCACCAGCAATGGAGGCATGTATATGCTATCCATTGAATTTTTGATCTGAGCCATACTGATTTGCATTTTCTTGATGATTAAGGACTGTGAACATTTCTTTTGGTATTTCTCAGCTATTTGAGATTCATCTGTTGAGAATTCTCTGTTAGCTTTGTACTCCATTTTTAAATTGGTTTATTTGGGTTGTTGGTGTCTAACTCCCTGAGTTCCTTATATGTTTTAAATATTTGCCCTCTATCAAATGTAGGGTTGGTGAAGATTTTTTTTCCCCATTCTTAGGCTGTTGTTTTGTCCTATTGATGGTGTCCTTTGACTTACAGAAGCTTTTCAGTTCCTTGAGGTCCTATTTCTTAACTGTTGATCTTAGTGCCTGAATCACTGGTGTTCTGTTCAGGAAGTTGTCTCCTATACCAATGAGTTCAAGGTTATTCTCCACTTTCTGTTCTAGTATATTTAGTGTATCTGGTTTTATGTTGAGGTCTTTCATCCACTTGGACTTGAGTTTTGTATAGGGGATAAATATGAATCCATTTGCATTCTTTTACATGCAGACTTCCAGTTAGCACCATTTGTTCAAGTTGCTTTCCCTTTTCCATTTTGTGGTTTTGTCTGTTTTTTTATTTTTATTTTTATTTTTATTTTATCAGAAATCAAATGTCAGTAGGTGTGTGGGTTTCTTTGTGGGTCTTTGATTCAATTCCATTGGTTAGCCTGAGTGTTTCTATAAGAGTACTGCGCAGTGTTTATTACTACTGCTCTGTAGTACAGCTAGGGACTGTGATACTTCCAGAAGTTCTTTCCTTGTTCAGGATTGTTTAGGCTTTCCTGGGTTTTTTATTTTTCCATACGAAGTTGAAAATTGTTCTTTCAAGATCTGTAAAGAATTGTGTAGAAATTTTGATGGGACTTGTAATGAATCTGTAGATTGCTTTTCGTAAGATGGTCAGTTTCACTATGTGAATCCTAAGGATTCCTCCTTTTCATTGAATCATTGTTACTGTTTGAATTTGACCTAAGTGTGTCTGCAGAATTTTCCAGCTGTGTGGCCAAGAATGGCTCCACTGCACATTGAGTATGAAATGGAAAGTGCACACAAAAGTTCCCATGTCTTGGAAGAGTAACAGGAAGTGCTCTGGGAGATTAGAAGAATTTCTACTAAAATACAGATTTTCCAGACTGGGCCCTTGTCAGCCTCTAGGGTGAAAGGATTGAACTAGGAAGGTCTTGTTGTCTGACTCATTTGGTCTCTCCTCACACAGTAGGGCAGATGCTATGGTCCTGCTGACTAGCTGGGTGGCCCTAGCTAATGAGACATTCTGAGAAGGCCTGTCAGTTAGAAACACCAGTGGACGTTAGCTTGTGGGTTCCTTCCAGTATTCTCCTCTAGTGCTGCTTTGGGGAGCTGTGCTGGGGAACACCATCCATACATTGGTGAGTACGGGGGCCACTTTCCCCAGTTCAGGGGAAATCAAGCTAACTGAGGTATCAGTGCTTGTGAGCTTGGGATGGACTTGAACCATGTGCCTACCTGGGCAGTGGCCTTTGGCCTCTGAGCTTCCTTGAGTATGGATTCCCTGTGGAGAACAAGGCTCTGCAGCCCTGGCTATGGGATGATGTGGTGCTTTTAAAATAACATCCTGTGTGCACACATGGGCATTGCTCTTTTGGTGTGTGGTGGGTAGACAGATTGGAAAACTGAAGGTCTGGTCTCTAGAACTTCAGAATGTTGTGTTCCACTTTCAGGTTTGTCTTACAAATTTTACAAATAGTTTAGAAACTGGTAGAAAAGCCATCATGAGGTCATCATTCAGCAACTTTATTAGAATCTTAGACCTGGAGAGATGGCTTAGTGGTTAAGAGCACTCGATGGTCTTCCAAAGGACCAGAGTTCAATTCCTAGGACCCATATCACATGGCTTACAACTGCTTGCAACTCCAACTCCAGAGGACTGATGATCTGTTCTTGCCTCACTGGATACACATGCATGTGCACACACACACACACACACATACACACACACCATAGCCACAGAGAAATACACATATACAGTTTAAAAAAAAACAACCTAAAATCTTGGTCATGACTGATGCTTTTAATCCCAGAACTCAGGAGGCTGAGGCAGGTAGATCTCTGAGTTTAAGGCCAATCCTTTATTCTGAGCTAATATCTATCTTTTATGTTGAAGGGTGTTTCTTGTATGCAGCAGAAAGATGAATCCTGTTTCTGCATTCATTCTGCTAGTCTGAGTCTTTTATTGGGGAATTGATGCCATGTATGTTGAGAGATATCAATGACAAATGATTGTTAATTCCCATTGTTTTATTGTTGGTAGTGGTAGCTGTGGTGTTGTTGGGAGCCGCCTGAGCACCCACATCCGCCATTACAAGATAGCGCCTACATCTGGCCGAGGACAAGTTGTAAACAGGCTAGTGCGCATGCACCTGGTAATTTTCCACCTCAGAGTCTCAGCCTCTCTCGTGGCGGCATCTGGCCTGGTGTGCGGGAGCCAATGGGGAAGCTCCATGTCCCAGGCAAGCGCTGTGACCCATATAAAGGGCGAGTATTCTATTGTTCTGGGTCTCCACTCGTGGCAAGCTTATGCTCTCCCTCTCAAGATGCATTGAAGCTTTACTGCAGAAGGATCCTATGTGTGCCGCGTCGTTCTTGCTGGCGAGACCGTAGCGCGGGACAGGTGTGTGTGTGTGTGTGTGTGCGCTTTCCTTATTTAGGCTTTGCTGATGTGAGATTATTTGTTTCCTGTGTTTTCGTGGATGTGGTTAACTTCATTGGTTTGGAATTCTCTTAACCCCTTTTGTGGGACTGAATTTGTAGATAGACATTGTTTAAATTTGACATTAGTCTCCATTAAAATGTTTGATCAAAAGTTTTGCTTGGTTTAGTAATCTTGGCTGGCATCTGTGGTCTCATTAGAGTCTGCAGTATATCTGTCCAAGCCCTTCTGGGTTATAGGGTCTCAATTGAGAAGTCAGGTTTAATTCTTAGAGGTATGTGTTCATATGTTACTTGGTCTCTTCCCCTTGAAGCTTTTAATAGTCTTTCTTTGTTCTGTGTGTTAGTGTTTTGATTATTATGTGGTGAGGAAACATTCTTTTCTAGTTCAATCTATTTGGTATTCTGTATGCTTCTTATACATTTACAGGCTTCTCTTTCTTTGGTTGTGAAAATGTTCTTCCATGATTTTGTTTAAAATGTTTCCTGTACCATTGAGTTGGTATCTCCTCCCTTATTCCTATGATTCTTAGGTTTAGATTTTTCATGGTGTTCCAGAATTTCTGGATGCTTTTTGTCAGGAATTATTTTAGATTTAATATATTCCTTGACCAATGTATCTATTCTTTAACACATGAAATCTCTCTTTGGTGTCTTGTGTGCTCTCGATGATGCTTGCATCTCTTCTCTCAAAATTTGTATTCTCTTCTATCTTTAAAAACAAATAAGCCAAACATTAGTATTCTATCTTATGATTACCTGCTTGTAGGAAGCAGGCAGCTTTTACTATCTGGCTCTCTGCCTCAGAGCAGCTATCCTGTCTCTTTCACAGCAGGGGATCCCAGCATCTGGGAGCTCAGGCTCCACCTCGGTTCCTTTAAGTTTCCTGTGTGCTGGAGCCACCACGTGACTCACTCACTCTACTTGCTGAGAAACCGATTTTCCTTCTTCCTAGATTTATATCACTGTGTGTGATCCATCTGAGAATTCCTAAATTAATAGTGGATTCTCGCCGTTTGTGTTTCTCGACATTGGTTTTGTGCCTCCCATTCCAAATCCTGGCTGAAAAGACCTCCTTTTCTCCTGCATCCCTCCTCTTCCTCCTCGGACTGGGAAGTCCCACTTTTCCCTTCCCCCAGCAATTGGCTTCATTGATCAAATCAAGAACCAATTAGGGAACCAGATTTTAATATCAGCTCCTCCCTGTAGCAATTGTGTTATCTTGCAAGTTTTAAAATAATAAAGTGGTCTAGTGTTTTTCTTCCATGGAGCTAAGGTGGGTAGGAGAAAGAGAAGACAGGGCTGCTTGGTAAAGGTAGCTGGGAGGAAGAGGTAGCCAGTGGAGCACAGGCTGGTGGGAGCTTGATCTCTGAGCTAAACTGGGAGCACAGCACTGGGCAAAGGGGGAAGCGTGCAGTTTTAAAATTACATGCAACAACAGCTGGTGGCATATTTCTCTGGCTGTTGTTAATAGCATTGTTACACTGATGTTTAGGCATCTGGGTTTCTGGTGATTATTGATTTCGGTTCTCATTTATGGGTTTGTCTGTGTTGGATTAGGTGTTTTATCTGTTTCTTCTGTTGTTCTCTAACCTCTGTAGTCTAGATTTGAGCAGGAGGTCTTGACCCAAATTGGGGTCGGGAGTTCTGAAGCCCTGTGTGGCCTCTAGTCCAGCAGGGCATCTCCACCTGTGTTAGAGTCTGGGCGTTTCAGGTGTCAGGTTCATCGAGAAATGTCTGTCCAAGTTAAGGGCCCTGATGTGGTGGAGCAGGGGCAGAGGTATGGGGGTAGGATGGGTAGCCTGCCTGGTTTTCTAGCAGCTGAAGACTGTGGTTAGGCACAGATGTCTGCCTGGGGGATCCAAGAGAGTTGGGGAAGTCTTCATGGGGATGCCCAGCCTTTATTTAACATAGAACCATCAGAAGTGGAGTAATACTGATCAAGGCCATTTTTCCTGGGTGAATTTCCTTAGGCCTTTTGATTAAAACTTGACTATATTTTTCTGCCTTTGTTCATGGCTTTTTCTCTCCATCCCTCTATTCTTTCACAAATATTGTATAATTCTTCATTGTTGTATCTCTTTGGTAAGTATAGAAATCACATTGTGTCAATGTGTATACCATTTCTTTCTAAGCATAATGAGCATTATGTTTTCTGCTTTGCATGTGACTTTGAAATCAGCTTTCTTATTACAAGTTGTTTGGAATTTCTTTGTATTGTACTCAATTTATGTGGTAAATTCACGATACCCTACCTCTTAATCATGATGTCATTAATAAAATGTAACCAAGAATTGTTTATTTACTTCTGTATTTAGGTTTGTTATTGTTGCTAACTTTTGAAAGACATTTAGTTTATTGGGATAGAATATACTATGGGGTTTGGGTAAGTTTCTCAGCACTTATTCTTGTTGAAGGTGACCTGAGTTCAGATCTCAACATCCAAATTGGGAAGCTAATAACTACCTGCTACTCCAGATCTAAAGGATCTCACACTCTTTCTCTGATGTGTCACTTGTGTACACAGGGATGACATTCTGTCACACACACAAACATACACATGAAAATGTTGATAAACTTGTTCATAGTCTTCATGGTGACTTGCAAAGCAATTAGAGCAAAACAATTTGCTTTAGGCGTACAATGCCAATGATATTCTGTCTTTAAAAATCTGAATCTCCCTTTATCATAAGAGAAATAGATACTTTCAGCAGGCAAAACTATTTTCTACAGTGTTGAACATCAGAGCTCTCCAAGGGAATCTCTCCAATTTTGGTGGAACAGCCCTCCTTGCTCAACCCATTTTCTATCATTGGCAATGGAGAGACCTGGAGCGCACAGTATAGCTGCTAACAAGCGATTTCTCTAATTTTGATTTTGATTATAATCTTGTAGTTTCTGTTTAAGGGACGGTATTATGTTTGTGGGTATCTCTTTGTGTCTCTGTTTACCAGTGTTGTCATCTATGTTCTAGTTCTGTGATTTTATAAATTACATATCTAATTATATTATTGTTTCTCTAGGAAATGATGGACCTTCACCTATGCTTTATTTTGAAATTTTACGATTTTATGTTATGAATTCCTTGAGTTTTTGTCTGGGGATTTTCTATGGAGAAGCTGTTTTCATTTTTGGTCTTTGAGGCTGCATTTTTTTTTTTTTCTGACATAACTGTTTTCCAGTTGTTATTGTTTGGGTGTTTAATAATTGTAGTTGGTTTGGGCTAATGCTGCTTGTATTCTTATATTAATTTGGGTCTCCAAAATTGTTTGCACAGAGAGTTCGAATGTAAGACACTGAGGGACCCAGCCCTCAGTTAATTCTGATTGGTAAATAAAAATGCCAGCAGCTGCTGTTTTCATCAGCACCCGGAGCTGACCCTGTGCCACAGCTCTCCGTACCCAAATCCCCCTGGAAGAGAGCTGGTCTCCCAAGAGTGCTGGCACACCTGAGAGCACAAGTTGAGACCACTACTTCTGCTCAAATTCCTGGCCCAAGAGGGACCTGCCTGGAGCCATCAGGACACAGGAACCGAGGAGCAGCCTGTGACAGGATCCTTCTGGTTTCCGTCTGTACCCTAGAGCTGACCCTGTACCACAGCTCTCCATACCCAAATTCCTCCCAGAGAGAACTGGTCTCCCAGGAGTACTGACACACAGGCTTGTGGGAGGGACAAGCCATAGTCAGAGACAGCAAGACCCTCTAACACCAGAGATAACCAGATGGCCAGAGGCAAGGGGAAGAGCATAAGCAACAGAAACCAAGCCTACTTGGTATCATCAGAACCCAGTTCTTCCACCACAGGGAGCCCTGAATACCCCAACACACCAGAAAAACAAGACTCTGATTTAAAATCGCATCTCATGATGATGATAAAGGACTTTAAGAAGGAAATAAATAATTCCCTTAAAGAAATAAAGGAGAACACAGGTAAACAGGTAGAAGCCCTTAAAAGAGGAAACACAAAAATCCCTTAAGGAATTACAGGAAAACACAACCAAACAGGTGAAGGAATTAATCCATCCAGAATCTAAAAATGGAAATAGAAACAATAAAGAAATCACACAGGGAGACAACCCTGGAGATAGAAAAACCTAGGAAAGAGATCAGGAGTCATAGATGCAAGCACCACCAACAGAATACAAGAGATAGAAGAGAGAATCTCAGGTGCAGAAGATACCATAGAAAACATTGACACAACAGTCAAAGAAAAAGCAAAAAGCAAAAAGCTCCTAACCCAAAACATCCAGGAAATCCAGGGCACAATGAGAAGACCAAACCTAAGAATAATAGGTATAGAAGAGAGTAAAGATTCCCAAGTTAAAGGGCCAGTAAATATCTTCAAAAAAATTATAGAAGAAAACTTCCCTAACCTAAAGAAAGAGATGTCCATGAACATACAAGAAGCCTACAGAATTCCAAATAGATTGGACCAGAAAAGAAATTCTCCCTGTCACATAATAGTCAAAACACCAAATGTACAAAACAAAGACTATTAAAAGCAGTAAGGGAAAATGGTCAAGTAACATATACAGTTAGACCTATTAGAATTACACCAGACTTCTCAACACAGGCTATGAAAGGTAGACAATCCTGGGCAGATGTCATAGAGACCCTAAGAGAACACAAATGCCAGCCCAGGCCACAATACCCAGCAAAACTCACAAATTACCACAGATGAAGAAACCAAGATATTCCATAAGAAAACCAAATTTACACAATATCTTTCCAGAAATACAGCCCTACAAAGGATAATAGATGGAAAACTCCAATACAAAGAGGGAAACTACACCCTAGAAAAAGCAAGAAGGTAATCTTCTTTCAACAAACCCAAAAGAAGATAGCCACACAAACATAAAAATAAAAAATAACAGATAGCAACAATCACTATTCCTTAATATCTCTTAACATTAATGGACTCAATTCCCCAATAAAAAGACATAGACTCACAGACTGGGTAGGTAAACAGGACCCAGCATTTTGCTGCATACGGGAAATATACCATAGTGACAAAGACAGACAGTACCTCAGAGAAGAAGGCTGGAAAACAATTTTCCAAGAAAAATTACCAAAAAAGATAAGGAAGAACACATCATACTCATCAAAGGAAAAATCTACCAAGATGAACTCTCAGTTCTGAACATCTATGCTCCAAATGCAAGGACACCCACATTCATAAAAGAAACTTTATTAAAGCTCAAAGCATGCAGTACACATCACACAATAATAGTGGGAGACTTCAACACTCCACTCTCAGCAATGGACAGATCATGGATACAGAAACTAAACAGAGACACAATGACAACCACTCTGGAAATCAGTCTGGCAGTTCCTCAGAAAATTGGATATAGTACTACCTGAGGACCCAGCTATACCAGTCCTGGGCATATACCCAGAAGAAGCTCCAACATGTAATAAGGACACATGCTCCACTATGTTCATAGCAGCCATATTTATAATAGCCAGAAGCTGGAAGCAACCCAGATGTCCCTCAACAGAAGAATGGATACAGAAAATGTGGTACATTTACACAATGGAATACTACTCAGCTATTAAAAACAATGATATCATAAAATTCGCAGAGTAAGGTAACTCAGTCACATAAGAACACACATGGTATGTAGTCACTGATAAGTGGATATTGGGCAAAGAACATGGAATACCCACAATACAACTCATGGTCCACATGAAGCTCAAGAGGAAGGAAGACCAAAGAGTGGACGCTTCAGTCCTACTCAGAGGGAGAACAAAATAATCAAGGGAATTAGAAGGTGGAAGGGACTTGGGAGGAAGAGAAGAGGGGGAGGGGAAATGAGGGGGAGAATCAGGTATGAGAGGAAATCGAACAGGGGTGTATAGCAATGGGGGATGGGGAACTAGGGGTAGCCACCAGAAAGTCTCAGATGCCAGGAAAGCAAGAGCCTCCCAGGAACCCATGGGGATGACATTAGCTGAAATACCCCACAAAGGGGAGGGAGAACCTGTTGAGACTATATCCAGAGGTTAGGTATGGCTCTTTCTCCCCCACCCCCTATAGAGGAATGGGGCCACCCATCTATCTCCAAAATCTTAACCCAGAATTGCTTCTATCTAAAGGGACAAAGAGTGGTACAGAGACTGAAGAAAAGGCCATCGAGAGACTGCCCCACCTGGGGATCCATCCCATATACAGTCACCAAACCCAGACACTATTGTGGATGCCAAGAAGTGCTTGCTGACAGGAGCCTGATATAGTTGTCTCCTGGGAGGGTCTGCCAAATCCTGACAAATACAGAGGAGGATGTACACTCAGCCAAACAGACTCAGTGCAGGGACCCCAGTAGGGAAGTTAGGGCAAGGACTGTAGGAGCTGAAGGGGTTTGCAACCCCATAGAAAGAACAGCAATATCAACCAACCAGACTCTCCACAGCTCCCCGGGACTAAACCACCAACCAAACAGTACACAGGGGGTACCCATGGCTCCAGCTGGATATGTAGTAGAGGGTTGCTTTATCTGGCATCACTGGGAGGGGAGCCCCTAGGTCCAGTGGAGGCTTGATGACCCAGGATAGGGAATTCTAGGCCGCTGAGGCAGGAGTGGGTGGTAGGATGGGGAGCACCCTCACAGAGGCAGGGGGAGGGAGGAGAGGATAAGGGTTTGTGGAGGGGAAACTGGGAAGAGAAATGACATTTGAAATGTAAATAAATAAAATAACCAATTAAAAAAATGAAAAAAATATTGCCAACAGCCAGTAGCTGGAGAGAGAGAGACATAGGTGGGTTTAGCATTCTCAGTCTTGGGACCTGGAGGAGGAGGAAGGAGAACAGAGAGCCTCCATGCTGGGAGAGTGTGAAGGAGAGGAGAAATGCCATGCTCAATAACAGTGCAGGACAGAGAGACATAGCCGCCTTGTGCAGGAGCTGGGAGAGTGCAACCCAGTTGGGCAGGCCTCTAGGTCCAGAGCAGCCAAGATAGAACACAGAATTTAGGAAGTAGTAACTTGAAGTTATCATCTGGAGGTAATAGAGATTAGGCAGTGGTATTCAGCTATTGTGCTGTCTAAGGCATATTAAAATATAAAGGCTGTGTGTGTGTGTGTGTGTGTGTGTGTGTTTCATTCAGGAACACAAATTATTGAGGTGGGTAGTGAGCCTGCTGATGAAATTTATTTATTAAATATTCATTTCAGCAAATATTTAAGTGATATGGTTAACACATTGGTCTTAGATTTTTAAAGGTGTTTTTTTTGTTTTGTTTTGTTTTGTAATATATACTATTGTTTCTGTGTCCTGGTTAGCTTCAGCTGTCAATAAGACATAACCTAGAATCATTTCAGGAAATATCAGTTGAGGGCACATCCAGACGAGAATGGCTGATTGCTATGTCTTTTGAGAAATTTTGTTGATTGATGAGTGATATGGGTCTTCTACTTAGGGCGTCTGACCGAGCCAGCTCAGTCAGTCAACGGGGTCTCAAGGGAGGGAGTGAGGACTGAAAAAGAAGAAAAACAATTAGACAAAATTACAACATGACTCCAGCCTGTACTGAGGCTGAAGCAGTTCTATTTCTCTCCTGTCTGCTTTTATATCATTCTAGGTACATCCAAAAAACATGGTCAATTCTCAGATCAAAGACAAAGTAATCAAGTGAAATAGTAAACAAGGAGATCACACAAGATAGTAATCAGGCAAAGTAGTAAGCCAAGAGGTCACACAAGGTAATAAGTAGTAAGCAAAGAGATTAAATAAGGTAATAATTCAGCAAAGTAGTAAACAAAGCCCCATGGTCACTGTTTCTAATATTCTTATCTGAGCCTACTTCCTTTTCCGAGCCCAGTGACAAATGCCAAATTCCTAGAAGCTGCACCAAAAACTCTAAACAGGTGTCAGTATGTCTAAGCAACTATGGCTGGGCTGAATTAGAGCGCTAGATGAGCATGCAACAGTGAGCAAGGAGTAGAGATGACCAGAAAACATTTCCCTCCTGGGTTTTGCCTTCAATTTATACCTTTAATTTATATCCTAAGCTTCCACAATGGTTGATTGTGATCTGGCAGTATCAGCCACACAAAACTATTCATTACCTGAGTTGCTTTTGGGTAGAGGATTTAATCATAGCGACAGAGAAGCAGGTTAGAACAAAAACTCCTACCCCATAAGTGATTTTGTTGCCAAGACGTACATAGGAATGTTGTGTTTGTTAGGAGTGTAGAAGATACTAGTACTTTAGAGGCAAAAGCCACCAGTAGCTGTGTGCCGAGATTAATCCATAATTCTGGTAAGACCCAGGAAAAGGGAGTGTCAAGAGCAGTGCAGACAGTGGAGGTTGAGGTCATAGGATTTCAGTGGCAAATAGGGTCCATGAAAAATTAAACTAGAGGTCTTTTGTGTGATATTTGCCTTCAAACTCTTTCTAGTTGTGCCCATGCCCTGTGTAATTGAGTATGATGTAATTTTTTTAAAAGGCTGAGTTCTTAGATAAAATATTGATTCTGGTGGATAGTTATTACTGATGACTCACGTAGGATTGCAGCAAAAAGGAACACAAGTGGGTGTAAAGATATAACAAGTCTGTGGTTTGTAGAGGAAAACAGCACTAGGTAATTTCAGATGGCATTCAAATACTAAAACAAAGGCAGGGATATTCAAGGAAAACAGCATCATTAAAGGGAAGACTCTGCACTGCATTGGAAGCTTCTGAAGGTGCCCTAAGGGTAAGACTCCGTTCTGCTAAGCCTTTACTTTGTGGAAGGAACAGGCAACATGATTCCTAGTCCCAGGAAGCAACTTCATTCAGAACCTGCCACAACTGTGGTCCAAGTACGGAAGGGTCCATGACAATCTGGAAGCCAAATGTGACAAGATCACCTCTGTTGTCAGGGTTCTAGAAAAGTTGCAAAATTTAAAGGTCACGGGTTTGTCCTGTGTGGTTTCAGTTCAGTCCTGTTGCACCCAACTGTGTTTGGCAGAGTCAGAGCCTCAGTGAGAAGAGTGTAAGCCATTGCATGAAGCTGACTACGAAGCCTGGTTTGCATCTTGAGACCACAAGATGTTGAGATACCTAAGCTATAAGATATCTGACATGGAGAGCTGACATAGTGAGTGGAAGCAGTGGGGGGGGGGGAGAGCAAGAAACAGCGAGAGAGCAAGAGCAAGAGAGAGGCAAGCAGACGCAAAGGCAACAGAGATGAGAAGTTGCAGGGATAGAGCCATGTAAACCTTTTAAAACTTTAACCCCATGTGTCCGAGGCAGAATTGGAGCAAGGATTTGAGGTTTGCCTTACTGGGTTTCAGTCTTGCCTTTGTCGAATCTTGTTTTCAAATGGGAATGCGTAGTGTGTGATTGTATTTTCAAAATACATAACTGGTTTCCTAATTTTAGAAGATGTCATAGTCAAGAAATTTTTTCCTTCCTTCATTTTTTTTGATGTCAGAAGAGACTGAACATGTGATCAGTGTTGAGGCTCTTATTAGGATCCTTGAAGTTAAACACATGTATATGTTTTGATAATCAAAAGCACAAAGTGACCTGGGTCCGTAGTAGTATATTAAATGAAAAACCTCCCAGATAGAATTATGTATTTGGACACCTGTCTCTCATTGGTTGCTTTCTTTGGCGTACCTGTGGAGTCTTGAGTAGGCAGAGCCTTGCTGGTAGAAGTTCCCCATTGGGGTTGAGATTATATAGCCTCCCCACATTATCAATTCATTGTGCCTACTTTCTTGTAGTTGAACCTGATCAGCCATGCCATTAACATGATCATGCACTGTATTGCTAAATAACATAAGATACAGAAGAAGCATTGGCTTTTCATTGATAAGCCATTTGCTAGTCTGATATATATAATTTTATTATTTTTGGTTTAGTTTTTGAAGACAACTTTTCTCCATGTTGCTTTGGCTGTCCTGACATTAGCTCTTGAGACTCAGTTCATCTTGATCTGTCTGACTCTGCCTCCCATGTGCATGGATTAAAGGTGAGGTCCATCCAATATAATCGGCTTTTCTGTTTTTGTATTACTGACTGATAGCCCTGTAGTGGAAGATTTTGTAGGTGTCAAGCATATGCTATTGAGTTGAGCTTCACCTACATCTTAAATTTTGAACTTGGGCAGAGGGTATATTCTCTCTCACAGAGTGATATATATTCATGGTGTTGATATCATCCGAGCCTCCTAAGTCATTGGGTTGAAGGTGCATGACATTTTTCTTACTTTTTATATGTTTTGATTGTCTTAACGAATATGAGTTTTTGGCTTGTATGCATGGATAAACACAGCATGTTGTGTGTCTGGCATTTACAGTACTCAGAAGACGGTCTTAGAACCTCTGAACTTGGAGTATTGATAGCTGTGAGCCCAATGTAAATACTGACAATTGAACTGATTTCCTTTATAAGACCAGCAAGTGCTATTAACTCCTGAGACAGCTATCCTGCTCAAGCTTTTTTAAATTTATGATCTAAGTATACAGTGCTTAAATTTTCATCATCCCATCTCTATCTGTATAAACATGAATTCTCCTTTAGTAAGATCTTAGTAATCTCATAGTTTGAGTTGTGATTCTTTACACTTCTGTGAGATGAATAGTGAGACCTTCAGAGTTTTTGTCTATCTTGTTTGTTTATATGCGTGAGCTTTTTTGCCAGGGACAGAGTCTGAGCATATATCTACATCTGACTTGGACCTCATTCTATAGACCAGGCTTGCCTTCCACTCAATGAGATCCATCTGCCTCTGCTTTCTGAGTACTAGGGTTAAATGCATGAGACAATAGACCTGCTTGCCCCCCCCCTTTTTTTTTGTACTTATTAATTGCTCATGCAATTTCTCTAAAATGTACCCAGTATTATTGATCTGTTTGTTTGCCTATGTCTATATGTCTGTTAATAGGCATTTCTCTTGCAATGGCCCAGAAATAACAGGGATGAAGCTTCTCTTCAGTTTCCTTCTAAAATGACTTGGTGATTACATTAGAATGTCTGTGTCATAGATGAGTGTGAAAAGCACCATAATTAGATCAATATATTGGTAAAGAAGTATACAATTACAATGTTGTCCTTGTTATGCTTTCTCTTGTACATGTGTGGGATATTTTAGGATGGAGTGACCTATGATGATGTGCACATAAACTTCACTCAGGAAGAATGGGACTTGTTGGATCTTTCTCAGAAGAGGCTCTACAAATATGTCATCCTGGAAACCTACAGGAACCTCACTGCTATAGGTAAGACTGTGAATTTTCTGTCAGTTATTAAAATATGAGGAAAAGTTTTCTTCTCTTCTGTAGTTTCAATTGTGAAAGTGGAGAATGTAGTAAATATTTCTGGTATGCCTTAAGGTTCACTGATGACAGTAACTTTTGTATAATTTCAAATATTTTCTGGTAATATGTTTTAGGATACAAATGGGAAGAACACAATATTGAAGAACACTGTCAAAATTCTATAATGCATGGAAGGTAAGTTTCATGAGTAAGCTGGTATAAATGTGCCTCTGAAGAAATTTTAAGGAAAAGAACAGCATAAAGTACAGGTTTTTGTATATTGATGAATAGAAAATCCTTGCAATATCATATGCTTTAGTGTCAGGTAGCTGACCCATGTTTTTAAGGCATTCCTTTAAGAAACAAGGCAAGCAAGCAAGGCCTTAGCAGCTATCACCTTTTGAATCATGGCCCCATGAGAATTACTTTGTAGAACTGCCAAATCCATTTAGTTTGATACCACTCAGGTATCATAAAAGTTATACACATAGACTAGATGATCCAAAACCATCTAATAAGCAAATAGTTTATAGTGAGGCTCTTGTTACTTATATATTTGTAGTGATTTACCATAGTTTAGTGAGAGGGGCAGTTTATGAGAGTCAGGAAGTTGTTGTGGAGAGAACCCCATGCTTATATTACATCTCCGTGATAAGCAAAAATTTAAACTTGTGTGAATGCAATGTAGAAACCTTTTATTTGTTATTCATGCTTTAATACACATATCATATGTTGCTTTAGATACAAGCCATGGGAGCATAATGTACATGGAAAGAAGCAATGTGCCCCCTTTTCTCCCAGAAGAATTAGAAGATATTTAGTCATCCCACTTTGAATAGACTTGTGAATGCGAAGTTTACAGTTAATGGTGTTTCCAACTTCATTGGGGATTCTTTCCCAAACTCACAGTTCATAAAAGCCCTGTGAGGAGAAGGAGTATAGAAATTCTTTTCTTTGTCCTGGTTCACTTTACAAATGTAATGACTCTCAGTATAGGAAAATGTTATGAATGACTGTGGTGAATCTAAGTCCTTCCAGTTGTCTTCAAAGATAGGAAAGCACTCACGTGGAAAAAGGATGCTTGCTGTAAGTGTGACCCATGTACGCCAGACTCTAACCTTCCCAGGTATCTTCATACATGAACACACACTGGAGAGGAGCCCTCCAACTGTAACCTTCCCAGGTATCTTCATACATGAACACACACGGGAGAGGAGCCCTCCAACTGTAACCTTCCCAGGTATCCACATACATGAACACACACTGGAGAGGAGCCCTCCAACTGTAACCTTCCCAGGTATCTTCATACATGAACACACACTGGAGAGGAGCCCTCCAACTGTAACCTTCCCAGGTATCTTCATACATGAACACACCCTGAAGAGGAGCCCTCCAACTGTAACCTTCCCAGGTATCTTCATACATGAACACACACTGAAGAGGAGCCCTCCAACTGTAACCTTCCCAGGTATCTTCATAACCTTCCCAGGTATCCACATACATGAACACACACTGAAGAGGAGCCCTCCAACTGTAAGCAGTGTGACAAACCTTAAGACCCGATTCCTTTCTGTAATTAGACTAAATTGTAAAATTAAATCATAGAGATAAAAAGATTCATCAGTGTAATCAATGTGATAAAATGATTACCCATTCCATTTGTCTTTGCAGGCAAGAAAGAAGTCATCCTGGAGATAAACCCTTTGACTATACTCAATGTGGTCAAGCCTTTGCACATCACAGTCACCTTCAAACTCATGAAAGAATTCCTGCTGGAGAGGAATCCTGTGAATGTAATCAGTGTAATAATCATAGTACTCTTCAAAACCTTGAAAAAAATCGTACTGAAGAAAGACTATACGAATGTAATGAATGTGGTAAAGCCTTTGCACAACAGAGTCACCTCCAGAACCATATAAGGACACATCCTGGACAGAAATTCTGTGAATGTAAGCAGTGTTGTGAAGCCTTTGCCTGTTGCAGCAGTCTTCAAAAACATGAAAAAGATCATACTAAAGATAAAGCCCATGAACCTGAGCAAAGTGGTGCAGACTTTGCACATCAGAGTTATCTCCAAAAACATAAAAGAATATTTATTATACAGAAACCCTACAAATGCAATCAAAATGATAAAGTGTTTTCAAAATGTAGTAATTTCCAACTACATGAACGAACACATACTGAAGAGAAACCCTATGAATGTAACCAATGTGGTAAATGCTTTGCACTGCCCAGATATCTCAGAAAACATAAAAGAACACATACTGGAGAGAAACCCTATAAATGTAATCAATGTGGTAAATCCTTTGCACATAGTAATAGTCTTCAAAATCATGAAAGAATTCATACTGGAGAGAAACCCTATGAATGTTATCAATGTGGTAAATCCTTTGCACACCCCAGTTATCTCCAGAGTCATGAAAGAATACATACTAGAGAGAAACCCTATGAATGTAAACAATGTGGTAAAGCCTTTGCACAACAGAATTATCTCCAGAATCATGAAAGAACACATACTGGAGAGAAACCCTATGAATGTAATCAGTGTGGTAAAGCCTTTGCACAACAGATTCAACTTCGACTTCATGGAAGAATCCATAATGGAGAGAAACCCTATGAATGTAATCAGTGTGGTAAAGCCTTTGCATGCAGCAGTAATCTTAAAAGACATGAAATCGTCCATACTGGAGAGAAACCCTATGAGTGTAAACAATGTGGTAAAGCCTTTGCACAACAGATTCATCTTCAAGTTCATGAAGGAATCCATACTGGAGAGAAACCCTATGAATGTAATCAATGTGGTAAAGGCTTTGCACATAACACTTATCTCCAAAAACATGAAATAACACATACTGTAGAGAAACCCTATGAATGTCATCAGTGTAGTAAAGCTTTTTCCAAACAGACTCTTCTCCAGCTACATAAAAGAACACACACAGGAGAGAAACCCTATGTGTGTAATCAATGTGGTAAAGCCTTTGCACATCACAGTAATCTTAAAGTTCATGGAAGAATTCATACTGGAGAGAAACCCTATGAATGTAAACAATGTGGTAAAGCCTTTACACAACAGATTCATCTTCAAGTTCATGGAGGAATCCATACTGGAGAGAAACCCTATGAATGTAATCAGTGTGGTAAAGCCTTTGCATGTAGCAGTAGTCTTAAAAAACATGAAATAGTCCATACTGGAGAGAAACCCTATGAATGTAATCAATGTGGTAAAGCCTTTGCACATCTCAGATATCTCCGAAAACATGAAAGAACACATACTGGAGAGAAACCCTATGAATGCAGTCAAAGTAGGAAAATCTTTTCATATCACAGTAGTCTTCAGATTCATACTGCAGAGAAACACTAATTAACGTGTAAAGCCTTTGCATGTCACAGTAGTCTTCAAATTCTTGAAATAATTCATATTGGATAGAAACCCTATGATGTAATCAGTGTGGTAAAGCATTGCATATCGCAATCATCTGCAAATACATAAAAGAACACTCTGAAGGGAAATGATACAAATGTAACCAGTGTAATATAAAGCCTTTGGACTTCCCAGGTTTCTTCAAACACAAAGGAACATATGCTGGAAAGTAGCCTTATGAATGTAATCAGCCTGTTAAAGCCTTTGCACATCACAGTTGTCTTTGAGGACACGAAGGACTCATACTAAAGTAAATCTAGAATATAAAATGTCTGTAAGATATTTAGGCTACACACTTAAATTCAAGCTACACAAGATTTATTGTGGATTAAAAGAAATAAATCCACAATTGTCAACAATCTCTTCAAGCCTTTGGCTTCACACTAAAGAAAGAAAGAAACTGAATATAGAGTCAACAAGAAATACTAACATTTTTGAAGGAAAGAACTGTTGACAGGGAGACATGTCATCTCTTGGCAGCACCCCTTTTCCACTTCAAAGAATACAATGAGCATCGAAGAATCTCCATGTGGCATTTGCTTCTATGTGGCAAGCTGCTCCTGGGCAAAAAACTGCCTTCACTTCAACTGCTGGCAGTATACTGTCCAAACTGGACAAATCCTGGATGCAGAGAAGTCAAGTGCTGATCTTTACCAAAACAAGTAGACAGTGCTTCAATATTGCTGGCCCACCGAAAAGTCTGTCAGGTATTTTGGGCAGAAGGCAGAAGATGATGTCTCAGAGTTGCAGAGGAACTTTGGATGACTATCCAGGTAGCCAGCAACCTCTCTCTGTCATTTCTATAGTTTGGGAAGTTGCTTGCTCTGCACTTCCTGTATCCTCAGGGAATGTTCATTCTTTCTCAGGTCTCTTATAGGGTTGAAGACTAGATAGTTATAATCTCACAATTCAGCTTAAGTTGTTTAAGGTTTAAAAAAATATTTTTTTTATGGTTTTTTTTGTTTTGGTTTTGTTTTTGTTTTGAGACAGGGTTTCTCTGTCTAGCCCTGGCTGTCCTGGAACTCACTCTGTAGACCAGGCTTAAAAAATATTTTAAGGTCTAAAAAGATATAGGTTGACAATTGCAAGTTATGATTGAAAGTGAAATATGTACAGAAATTTGGATTCACCAAGATAGTTGGTAGTAGATAGATAGTAGAGCACTTTCTCCAAGGTTACCAAATACATATGGACTGGACATTGTAAATGTAATTCTCATCTGATGGTTTTCATAATTGCTCTTATTATATATAGCTTATTGATGTTAGAGAAAGAACCTTTATTGGACTAAAATGGGGAGATGCAGGAATAATCTTTGTACGTCCTGTGTAAAGATATGTCTCTGTCCTTCCTTGCCTGCCCAAGACACTTCCTGATTAGTTACAATAAACTGCCTATAAAAAGGGGTAGAATAGAAGGTAGAACATCAGACAGGGAGAGAACAACTCTGGGATAGAGTCAGGCACAGGTATATTCACCACTAAGAAACAGAGGTACCTGGAGATATGAAGCTGAGGAGAAGTAACCAGCCATGTGGCAAAACTTAGATCATTACAAATGAGATGATATGTTTTGAGCTTGTGGGAACAAGCCTAGGTTACGGCCTAGGCATTTATTAATAAATACTAATCTTCTAAGTTGTTGTACGGGAATTGGGGCCAGGTAGAAAGGCCAAAGGTTTCCACATCACCCAGTGACTTATTTCCTCCGGCAGGGTGGCATTTATTAAATATTCCCAAATGATACCACCAATTGAGAGGGTTGATTCTTTGAATTCAGGCCTACATGCTTGCTTTTTGTTAGTTGAACTAATTTATGAGGAAGAAAACCCCTGTAGTTAAGCCTTTAGATGCCTCAACATCTGGGTTACAGAAATGAACCCTTATGTCAGTAAAACAATCAAGAGTAAAAATTATGTTTGTTCAAAGATTTGTTTTAATTTTCATTATGTGATGTCAGTGTGTCTGTATGTTCATGTGTGTGCCAGTTATCAAGAAGGTTAGACTATCCCTGTAGCAGGGATTACAGGAAGTTGTCAAAAGCTTGACTGTGCTCCTGGAAATGAACTTGTCTTAACTGCTCAGCCAGGACTCTAGCCCAGTAAATATTTAAAAACCTTTAGCAATCATCTTGATGTCAGGAAACTGGAAGGAACTCTTACAAAAGAAAAACCCTATTTATGTAAACAATTCGGTAAAGACGTTAGACATCTCAGTTGTCCTCAGTTTGAGAAAAATCTTGTTTCATCTTTCTTTTATATCCTTGGAGGAAGTAAATTATTTACCATGTTACTCAAGTATGATGGTAGAGATCACCAATTGTGGTGTGTATTTTGCTATATGTGTGGCAAATCCATTTGGTGGTTATAATATTCCTTCTGTGGCTTCTGCTCATCTATAATTGCAGTTTTATTTGGTGATGAGTATTTTTCTGCTGAAATGTATACACTGGGGTGCCCACCATCTAAGTGGTCCATTGTTTACTTAAGTGTTAGACAGTATGTGGTCATAATTTTCAAGTCAGAGTGTCTGTGAAAGGGAGGTAGTTTGTTACTGGTTTTTTGTTTTTTGTTTTTTGTTTTTTCATATTTACACAAACTCAAATGTTGTTTTTTATCCAGCTTGCCTTGGGTGTCAGCAATAAGTCAGGTTTACAGTGGAACTCATGATTCTCATGCATCAGCCTCCTGAGGACAAGTCCAAGGATAGATGTGCCCCAGTGTGTCATGTTTTGTCAACACGTTTTAACAATGTAATGTTAAAATAGCTTCATGTCAACTTCACATTAGCTGAATTCATCTGAGAGGAAGGGATCTCAATTAGGAAGATGCTTTCTTGTTTGTAATAGCTGAGCATTATTCCATTGGCTAAATATACCACATTTTCTTCGCCTGTTCTTCAGTTGAGGGACATCTGGGTTGTTTCCAGATTCTGCCTATTATGAATAAAGCTGCTTGAAAAGAGTTGAGCATGTGTCCTTGTGGGATGGTGGAACATCTTTTGGGAATATGCACAGGAATGATATAGCTGGATCTAGAGGGAGAACTATTAAGTTTTTTGAGAAAACACCAAATTGATTTCCAAGGTAGTTGTGCAAGTTTGCACTCCTACCAGCAGTTCAGGGGTGTTCCCCTTACTACACATTCTTGCCATCATTGGTTTTCACTTGATTTTTTAATCTTAGCCATTCTGATAGGTGTGAGATGGAATCTCAGAGCCATTTTGATTCAAAGACTAAGGAAGTTAAACATTTCTTTATGTGCTTCTTGGCCATACAAAATTCCTCTGTTGAAAATTCTATTTTCTGTACTCCATTTTTTAATCAATTTATTTTGCTTGTTGAATTTTTTGATTTCTTTTATATATTTTGGATATTAGCCCTCTGTCAGATGTAGAATTAGTAAAGTTATTTTCCCATTTTGTAGATTGTGATTTTGTCCTATTGATGGTGACCATTGCTTTTCAATTTTATGAGGCTCATTCATTTATTGTTTATCGATCTAGCACCTAAGCTGTTGGTGTTCTGTTTAGGAAGTTGTGTTTAAACCTACTTCCCACTTTTTCTTATATTAGATTTAGTGTATCTGGTTTTATGTTCAGGTATTTCATTTACTTGGACTTGAGTTTTGTGCAGGATGATAAATATGGATCTATTTGCATTCTTCTACATGCAGACATCCAATTCGACCAGCACCATTTATTGAAGATACTTTCTTTTTTCCATTGTGTGGTTTTGGCTTCTGTGATGGTTTGTATATGCTCGGCCCAGGGAGTGGCACTATTCAGAGGTGTGGCCTTGGGCTTAAGGCCTTCACCCTAACTTCCTGGAAGTCAGACATTAACAGACATTAACAGCCTTCATATGAAGATGTAGAACTCTTAGCTCTGCCTGAACCATGTTTGCCTGAACGATACCATGATGATATTGGACTGAACCTCTGAACCTGTAAGCCAGCACTGATTATGTATTGTCCTTATAATGTTGCCTTGGTCATAGTGCCTGTTCACAGCAGTAAAATCCTAACTAAGACAGCTTCTTGGTCAAAAATCAAGGGTCCTTAAGTATGGTGCATTTATCCTGGATTTTCAACTAAATTCCATTGATCAACACATCAGTTTTTATGCGAATATCATGCGGTTTTTATTACTATGGCTCTGTAGTATAGGTTTAAATCAAGGGTGGTGATACCTCCAGAAGTTCACTTATTGTACAGGATTGTTTTAGCTATCCTGAATTTTTGTTTTTTTCATGAACTTGAACTTTCAAGGTTTGTAAAGAATTGTGTGTTGGAGATTGGTCCTAATGCTTTGATCTAATTGAGAGTCTGTGTGTCAGAATGCTAAAGGTCCTTATCAAAAATTTTTGATTGATCAATAAAGTTGCCAGCACCAGTGGCTGGGCAAAGGGAAATGGGGCAGGGCCCTTAGAGTTTCTTGGTTGGATGCAGGGTGGAGGGGAAAAGCAATGCCATGACTGGGGGAGAGAGACAGATGGATGTAGGTGCTGCAGAAGATGAAGCCAATCAGCCATATGAGAATTTGGGTAAGTGGCCACTCCCCTGATTGGTCCTAGGGTAGCAGGCAGAGGATTACACATGCCCAGCCATTGTGCTAGATGATATATGAAAAATAAGCTAATGTGTGTGTGCGTCTTTCATTCTCGGATCCAAAGATTCCTTCAGTAGAGACTCTCCTGGAGCATAAAGCTGAGTAGCCCAAACTCGTGCTACAATTGTGTTAGGACTTTGATGGAAATTGCATTTAGTTGTTCAATTGGGCCAAGGAAGTAATAAAAAAAACCGTCAAGGGCTTTCTAGAATTCAGTGAAAATGAAGGCACAGCATTCCCAAACCTAGTGTTGGGGGTTCTTTGGAGCAAGTCCAATCTTCATCTTGGGACATCTCCAACTTCTTCTCATCTCTTTGTTCTTGACAACTTGACAAACTGTAACAGCAACCAGGCACATGCCAAGTATCAAAAGGAAGCTGACACTTTAAAGTGTTTAGACGTGGAAAGCTCATGGAACTTTGCCTCAGCCTAGATCCAATCTTTGGAAACCACGCAGACGGAACCAAAGTAACACATTGCTAAGTTTCAGCAAATGATGTTGCCACTCAGATCTATGGCATCTGGAGGCTGTAGATGAGGCCCTGCTTATTTTAATGAGCCGGCTCATGGTCACACTCCACAAGGAATCTCCTACCTTCCTTTTTCTTTAAGATACCTTGGACTCCTTTGGTCCAGTTCACTGTCCACTCCCAGTGATGCCCCAGCAGGCTCTCCAAATCTATACGTTTGTTTTCATCTTCTAGTTCTAAATGTGTATGCAAAAAGAGCATTCTAATGACATTTCTTACTCCATTATATCATGTTTTGTGTTTTATGTGTCCTATGTTCGCTAGCATTTATGTACTTATCAAAGGATGCATATGGGAAATGATACTCTGTCTTCTCTAACCCAGGAAGCCTGACTTATAGAAAGCTTTGTAATATTTATTGTTTTTTAACTGTTCTAGGAACAAAGCATGCTTTGTTTGAACAATGCCTTTACATAGCTGACAATTTCACTCTTTTTATTTTCTTAGATATTTTCTTTATTTACGTTTTAAATGTTATCCCCTTTCCAGGTCCCCCCACCCCCAAACTCCCACTTCCAATCCCCCTTCCCACTGCTCCTGTGCCCACGCACCTACCCACTCCTGACTCCCCACCTTCACATCTCCTACACTAGGGCATGGAGTCTTCACAGGACCAAGAGGCCCTCCTCCCATTTATGCCCAACAAGGCTATCCTCTGCTACATATGCAGCTGGAGCCATGGGCCACTCCATATGTACTCCTTGGTTGGTGTTTTAGTCCCTGGGAGCTCTGGGAGTCTGGTTGGTTGATATTGTTGTTCTCCTATGGGGTTGCAAACCCCTTCAGGTCCTTCCGTCCTTTCTCTAAGTCCTCCACTGGGGACCCCATGCTTAAGTCCGAAGGTTGGCTGTGAGCATCCACCTCTGTATTTGTCAGGCTCTGGCAGAGCCTCTCAGGAGACAACTATATCATGTTCCTGTCAGAAAGCACTTCTTGGCATCCACAATAGTGTCTGGGTTTGGTGACTATACATGGGATGGATCCTCAGGTGGGTCAGTCTCAGGATGGCCTTTTCTTCAGTCTCTGCTCCACACTTTGTGTCTGTATTTCCTCCTGTGTGCATTTTGTTCCCCTTTCTAAGAAGGACTGAAGCACCCACACTTTGCTCTTCATTCTTGAGCTTCATATGGTCTGTGAATTGTATCTTGGGTATTCCGAGCTTTTGGGCTAATATCCACATATCAGTGAGTGCATACCATGTGTGTTCTTTTGTGATTGTGTTACCTCACTCAGGATGATATTTTCTAGTACCATCCATTTGCCTAAGAATTTCAGGAAGTCATTCTTTTTAATAGCTGAGTAGTACTCCATTATGTAAATGTACCACATTTTCTGTATCCATTCCTCTATTGAAGTACATCTGGGTTCTTTCCAGCTTCTGGCAATTATATATAAGGCTGCTATGAACATAGTGGAGCATGTGTCCTTGTTATATGTTGGGGCATCTTCTGGGTATATAACCAGGAGTGGTATAGCTGGGTCCTCAGGTAGTACTATGTCCAATTTTCTGAGGAACTGCCAGACTGATTTCCAGAGTGGTCATACCAGCTTGCAATCCCACCAACAATGGGGGAGTGTTCCTCTTTCTCCACATCCTTGCCAGCTTCTGCTGTGACCTGAGTTTTTGATCTAAGCCATTCTGACTGATGGTGTGAGGTGGAATCTCAGGGTTGTTTTGATTTGCATTTCCCTGATGACTAAAGATGGTTAAATTTTCTTTAGGTGCTTCTCGGCCACTCGATATTTCTCAGTTGAGAATTCTCTGTTTAGCTCTGTTCCCCATTTTTTAATAGGGTTATTTGATTTTCTGGAATCTAACTTCTTGAGTTCTTTGTATATATTGGATATTAGCCCTCTATCGGATGTAGGATTGGTAAAGATCTTTTCCCAATCTGTAGGTTGCCAGTTTGTCCTTTTGACAGTGTCCTTTGCCTTACAGAAGCTTTGCAGTTTTATGAGGTCCCATTTGTCAATTGTTGATCTTAGAACACAAGCCATGGGTGTTCTGGTCAGGAAACTTTCCCCTGTGCCCATGTGTTCAAGGCTATTCCCCACTTTCATTTCTATTAGTTTCAGTGTGTCTGGTTTTATGTGGAGGTCCTTGATCCACTTAGACTTGAGCTTTTTACAAGGAGAGAAGAATGGGTCGATTGGGACTAAAGAGACGGCTCAGTGCTCTCCCAGAGGTCTTGAGTTCAACTCCCAGCAACCACATGGTGGCTCACAACCATCTGTAATTGAATCGATGCCCTCTTCTGGTGTGCCAGCAACAGGATACTCATATACATTAAATAAATAAATCTTTACAAGAAAAAAAAGAGAAAAGATTGATTTGCATTCCTCCACATGCTGACAGTTGAAACAGCACCATTTGTTGAAAATTCTGTCTTTTTTCCACTGTATGGTTTGAGCTCCTTTGTCAAAGATTACGTGACCATAGGTGTGTGGGTTCATTTGTGCATCTTCAATTCTATTCCATTGATCTATCTGCCTGTCTCTGTACCAATACCATGCAGTTTTTATCACTACTGCTCTCTAGTATAGCTTGAGCTCAGGGATGGTGATTACCCCAGAAGTTCTTTTATTGTCAAGAATAGTTTTCATTATCCTGGGTTTTTTGTTATTCCAAATGAATTTGAGAATTGCTCTTTGAGGCTGGAGAGATGGCTCAGCCATTAGAGGCTAGGCTTCAAAACCAAAGAATTTATTTTAATTTTAATTATGTGTGTTAGTGTGCCTTTCTGTGGGTACATGTATGTGCATGTTGGTTGCCAAGAAAGTTAGATTCTTGTATATTCTTGTAGCAAAGATTATAACACATTGTCAAAAACTTGACCTTGGACCTGGAAATTAAGTTCTCTTAACTTCTTAGGCATGACTTTAGACCTCTAAACATTTTAAAGTTTTTATACATTATCCTGATGTCATGAAATAGGAAAGCACTCATACAAGGCAAAACTCTCTACATGAGAACAATTTGCTTAAGACGTTAGATATCATAGTTTTCTTCAGTTTCAAGACAAAGATCTCATTGCATCTCCTTTTCTTAACCTTGAAGGAAGTAAATTATTTACTCATGTGTGGTGTTGGAGGTCAACATTGCCTTTTGTATTTTGAACCTTTTGGATTAAGTATTGAAGTTTACTGTTTATGTGGTAAATCCATTTACCCAAGTTTATTTAGTGGTTGTCATATTCTTTCTGTGGATTCTGTTCTTTTATTACCCTTTCATTTGCTGATATAAATTTTTCTGCTAAAAAGTATAAAATGGGAATCCCATCATCTAAGTGGTCTATTGTTCATTTCAATAAAAGGCCTTCTGTGGTCATACTTTTCAAGTCAGTGTGTCTATAAAAGGGTGGAGGATTGTTGTTACTAGGTTCTTTTTTCATGTTTCCATGAATTCCATTGAGATGTTTTTCTTATCTAGCCTGGCTGGGATAACAATAATTAGTCAGGGCTACATTTCAAGTCATGATTCTCATGTGTCAGCCTCCTGAATATCAGTCATCCCCAATATGTCCTGTTTTGTCAACACATTTTAATAATGCTAGTGTTAAAATTCTTAACAGAAGATAATATAAGAAACATGAAATACCTTATGTATGTCTTCAAAGCAGCATGTTCATGTATTTGTTAGAGATGTTTTAAGATAGGATAGTCAACATTCATGTTCTATCATGTAACATAGGTTGACGTGCTATGGATATGTTTCTTAGGGTTTTAGTTTTTGTGAAGAGACAGACAGCATGACCAAGAGAACCCTTATAATCAAAAATGTTTAATTGGTGCTGGCTTACAGTTTTTGAGGTTTAGCCCGTTATCATCATGGTGGGAAGCATGGCAGCATGCAGGCAGACATGGTGCTGGAGATGGAGCTGAGAATTCTATATTTGATCCACAGGTAGTAGAGGGAGACTGTGTGTGCACAATAGTAGTTGGAGCTTAAATATATAAGACTTCAAAGCCCATCTACACAAGGACATACTTCCTCCAACAATGCCATGCATACTCCAACAATGTTACATCTCCTAATACTGAGAATCCTGTGGAAAAGTATGTGGGGTCTGTCTGTCTTAGGGTTTACTGCTGTGAACAGACACTATGACCAAAGCAAGTCTTATAAGGGAAACCTTTAATTGGGGCTGGCTTACAGGTTCAGAGGTTCAGTCCATTATCATTAAGGTGGAAACATGGCAGCTTCCAGACAGACATGGTGCAGGCAGAGCTTAGATATATCTATATCTTCATCTGAAGGCCACTAGTGGAAGACTGACTTCCACGCAGCTAGGATGAGGGTCTTAAAGCCCACACCCACAGTGACACACCAACTCCAGCAAGGCCATACCCACTCCAACAGGGCCTCCCCTTCTAGTAGTGCCACTCCCTGGGCCGAGCGTAGACAAATGGGAACAGGGTCCATACATTTTCATACCACCCCACTCAACTTCCTGGTCCCCATAGGCTTATAGCCATAACACAATACATTTTTCTTTTACTGGAAATATCTTATTTTTCTCAGATAGTGTTTGTTTTCTCCGTATTCACTTTACATCCCACTCGCTGCCCCCTCCTGGTTACCCTTCCCACAATCCTTCCCCATTCCCCCATGTACTTCTCTTCTAAGTGGGTGGGGGCCCTGTGTATCCCCCTGCCTCGGCACTTCAAATCTCTGCAAGGCTAGATGCTTCCTCTCCCACTGAGGCTAGAGAAGGTAAACTTCCTCCCCCTTGCATCAGACATGCTGTGTCTGCACCATACAGGTGAGCTTCCCTCCCCCCACCCATCAGCCATCCTTGTTGGGCCTGTCCTGTGCCTCCTCCCCCAGCAGTTGTTAGACTCGAAAGTCCACATGTCTGGCCAGCTCACCCCACAAAGACACAGAGACTGAGAACGATGCAGAAAGTAAGAGGCCTATTGAATCCAGTGCACTGGGCCGCCCTACCAACCGTGCAATGGCGACTCCAGGTTAGTAAGGTACACACTTTTTATACACTTTTCTGGGGCAGAGCTTGGCAACAGCATGAAAGGGTAGGCTCGCACTGGTGGTTAATTTTGACCTTTTTTATGATTAGAGGCCCGAGGTGGTAACCACCCACCTGAGAATTCTGTGGGGCCTGAGGCGTATCTGCACCTAGCTTCACTTTTTCATTTTATAACGGTTATCTTTGGCCCTTCTGACTATCTGGAATGTTTCCCAGCCTAGCTCATCAGCTGCCTTTTGTCTCTCAAGACCTCACATTCCCCCCTTTTTCTTGTGGGTGTTTCTATCATGAAACTATCTTTCGTTTTGATCTAGCCCCCGATACTGCTGTCTTAACATCATGATCTGCACCGCACTTATGCGCTCTCTAATAAAGGCTAGCAAACAATTTAAAATGCAAGGCCCAATGGTTGGGAGTATCACTAGGATTATTAGTGGTCCTAGGAGAGTAGAAATCAGAGTGGTGAGCCACGGGGAGGAATTGAACCAAGATTCGAACCATCCCTGACTCTGTTCTTTTTCTCTCTTTCTTTTGGTTAATCCCTCTCTCACCTTAGCCATGGAATCTTTGACTACCCTGGAGTGATCTATATAAAAACAACATTCTTTAGCTAGCACATACCCCTCTTTGCTAGAGGAAAAGTTAAGTCTAATCTCTTTTTATTTTATAGTACTACTTTTGATAATGAAGTCAGTGATTCTTTAAGATGACTGATGGTTTTTCTTTTGTAAGACCAAATCAGAGGTCTTGGTGGCTGCCCCTAGCCACCCCCAACCACAACAGAAGGGAGACAGTGAGGGCTGTCTAAAGGTACTACAAACAATCATGATAAAGGTCAAGTGATCTTGAGCTTGAGCAGATTGTCCATCTTCTTTACCGTCTATCGGGGGTCTCTGGGGAGCGGGGCATCTGCAGGTTTTACATGGGAAGCATACACCCAGGCCTCAATATCGTCTACCTTGAGGCCTGTGGGAGTAACTAGCAATGCCAGGGTCTCTTTTATCTGGGTTCCAGCGACTGTGTCCGATGTTTTTTTTATATAGATCCTGTCACTAGTCTGAAAGCACTAGTCTCTGGCATCCCTGGAGCGTTTAAGGCAGACAGTTTGGGTCAAACTCATGTTGTGGGATATCTCCTGGAAGGGCCCAGTGTATACCAAGGGAGTTGGGGTACCACACAGCATCTCAAAAGGGGTCAGGTTAAAATGGTAGGGGGTGTTCCGAGCTCGGAACAGGGCCAAGGGTAGGGGCACCACCCAGTCTGAGCCAGCCTCCAAGGTCAATTTAGTTAAGGTCTCTCTACCTGCCCCAAGCTTTGGGGATGGTACTCACAATGAAGTTTCCAATCTGTCCAATACTTTTGCCTTTGCTCAACAGCAGCCTTTTGTCTCTCAAGACCTCACACAGTGATTGGCAGGCATCCTGTGTCCTGGCTCCTAAGTGACTGATGCCCTGAAGGCAGGTGAGTAGGAGGGAGCACCAGCTCAGTAGGGCAGGACGCACACTGTGGCTAGATGAGGTGCTGCCACTGATGTGTTTATAAAAATATAAAGAGATATATGTTCTATGAAGGTGTGGGGCAGGGAGGTGTGGGGGAAGGGTGTGCCTCAGTGGGCCCATGCCAAGGTATCCCTTCCCCCTGAGGGACCAGACACAAGATGGTATAGTATAGGATTGAGTTTATTCAGGGCATGGGGAAGGGGACTAAGAGGGTAGTAGAGGCAAAGAAAGGCAGAGAGAGAGAGAGAGAGAGAGAGAGAGAGAGAGAGAGAAGAGAAGAGAAGAGAAGAGGAGAGGTGGAGGCCTGCCATGACCACGTGGAGAGAGGGGGGAAGGGAATGGGGAGAGGTAAAAGATAAGAGATGCAAGAGAAAGAAGCAAGAGATAAGAGAGAGAGGAGGGGCAAGCAGCCCCTTTTATAGTGGGCCAGGCCCATCTGGCTGTTGCCAGGCAACTGTGGGGAGGAGCATACCTGGCTGTTGCCAGGTAACTGTGGGGTGGAGTTTAGACAAAATGCTAACAGCCACCCTCTCCCACACCCAGGGAGACTCCCTTCACCCGTGGTCACAGCCCCTGCTCCATGAGGACTCTGACTCTCAGGGCATGTCTCCCTGGCACACAGACAGGGAATGCTGCACACAGCTTGGGGCAACCCCGGCCATAGGGGTGGGAAAGTGAAGGCCCAGTTCAGCCAGGGTTTTGCAGGGGCCCTGGGTTTGGAGAGGCGACCCCAGCAGCGAGAGCAACTTTGCCAGCAGCCCCAGTCCTCGTTGACTTGCCATTCTGCCCTCCTGCACTGGGTGTTGTGTTACTGAGCCAAGCTGGGGCTGCTGCAGCTCTGGGCTGGGGCTCAGTCCTGGGGAACAGCCTGAACAGGACCCTGATGGCACGGTGCTGGGGGTGTTCTCCCCCTCCCATTGTCCTGAGGGCAAGAGGGTGGGGTCGTGGGCAGTGGTAATGTTGGGCCCCATTTTGGCCCTGGTTTGGGCCTTGAGGACAAACTGAAGCCTGGCTTGAGTTCTGAGACCTGTCTCAGTCTCTTCCATATAGGGGTGACTCAGCAAGACCTGTTTGGCTCTCCCTCTGCCCTGCTGTTGCTGATGTGGAGCTTTGCGATTGGTCCTGTCAGTTTCCCTCACCCTTCCCTGCCTCCTATGTCATCCTGCAAGACTCTGGGGAGTCTTATCTAACTCGAGACCCTTTGAGTGAACACATGGAGTTGGGGATTGATGCAAAATGCAAGAGAAATTTATTGATTCATCAGCATGCTGAGGTGGCTTTACATTCCAAGACGGGAGGGTGTTCCTATGGAGCCCGTTCAGGTACCTTATATAGGATTTTAGAGCAGCCGCCATTAGGTACAATGTGATTGGCAGAACAGTGTGACTTTTAAACTGATTGGTCTTTAGGGAATGAGGTAGCAGGGGCTTAATAAGCCCCTCCCTTCCAGCCTACGTGCTTTCTAACCTGTTTCTTCCATGTGCTCTGAGAGGGGAGGGGACCCTGGTAGAATATCTCAAAGTTCCTGAGCTGACCTCTCAATTTTAAGTGTCCACCCCCTTTGCCTTCTCTATATAAGCGAGGGGCTGATACAATAAAGTTGAGTTTCTGCTTTGACAAGATTCCCGACCTGGTGTGTTTCTTTTGGGCCGTTGACACTCATCATCCCACTCAGCCCCAGACAGACCTTACTGGACTGGATTCTCTCCTCTTGCCTGGACCTGCTGGCAAGGAGCGGATACATCCTTGATAAGTCCTCTGGATGAATGCGTTTCTTAACACTTCTTACTTTGAATGGGCTTAATAAGAATGCCTGGCTTAACATTGCTGGTTAGGGTAGCCTAACCAGCCTCTGGTCCTAATCTCAGTAACCAAAATGCTTTCATCAAAATAGCTCTTCTGCCTTAAAGTCCACTGTCTTCCAACTATCGATCAATATTGTTTTTCTCTATCATTGAGTCTGTGTTCCCATCCTTCACCATCCACATGTTCCAACAGGATCTACACATCTCACAGGTTAAATGTACACTGTTACTCCCTTTCCTTTAAAAAGGCTCTTTAATTAGTTTAGCATTGATTAAGGAGATGATGCCTATGGCCTATGCTGATAGGCTAAAAGTAGCAAAGGAAAAGATGAAAGAATTCCATGGTCTCAAAGAGTGACATTTGAGTCCATGTGACTTCTACATGAATTGTAACTGTGGAAGCAAAGCATTGCCATTCAGTATTTTAGCGTCTCTGTCCCCAGACACAAGAGTTGCCTGGTGTCTTAGTCAGGGTTTCTATTCCTGCACAAACACCATAAACAAGAAGCAAGTTGGGGGGGGGGGGTTATTCAGCTTACTCTTCCACATTGCTGTTCATCACTAAAGGAAGTCAGGACTGGAACTCAAGCAGGTCAGGAAGCAGGAGCTTATCAGAGGCCATGGAGGGGTGTTTCTTACTGGCTTGCTTCCCCTGGCTTGCTCAGCTCACTTTCTTATAGAGCCCAAGACTACCAGCCGACAGATAGTACCACCCACAAGGGGCCCTCCCCCCTTGATCACTAATTGAGAAAATGCCTTACAGCTGGATCTCATGGGGGCATTTTCTCAACTGAAACTTCTTTCTCTGTGACAACTCCAGCTTGTGTCAAGTTGACACAAAACCAGCCAGTACACCTGGCCCCATTTTATTCCACTTGAATAAGCCGGGGGCAGAGATCAGAAGAATCTGTGACCTTCCATGTGTGCTGGAATTTAAAACTTTTGGAAATAAATTTGTTAAAATGGTTCATCCTAATAAAAACTTTGGTAGCTTTTTGTGACACTTTTACTCAGAACAGCAGTGGTGATCAGTACCCTGTAAGACAGTCAGATTTAACCACTTCAAGAGACTGCATCTATCCCTTCCACCAGACATGAACTAAGGTTTTCCATGTTCTCTGGGGCAACTGGGTGCGGAGGGAAATAGAGGATAATATATGCACAGAGGAAGAATAGGGACTTGAACCCCCTGCTTGCTCATTCTCTCCTTATTAAGGGAAGGGCAGTTTATATTAAGGGAGACTACAGTCCAGCTAGACAAATTGTCTCACATATGTTAAGGGGAAATGTTTCCTTTCTTCAGTTCCATTCTCTGTGTTTTCTGTATCTCTTATCACAGATCTCTTTCTACCTGCATTATTTTCCCATCGTGTAGAGAGATCTTTTATGCAGTTTTCTTGCACACAATTCATGTCAACCACATGTTTCAACCCTCAGGATAACCCAGCCACCCAAGGAATACTTTTCTATTCCCCACAGCATTTCTACCTTTGGTCTTTGCACAGAGTGTTCTTGTAATTTCCTTGTCCCAGCCATCTCGGAGATATCCAGGGAGTTCTATACCTAGGCTTGTTGTGCTAACCTGGAGAGTTCTGGAGAGATGAAGCTCTACAGAATCTGGTGGGAACCATTTACCTTCAGAGGACATCTCAGGTGATTCCTCTGGTGAACTGTGTTTCAAGACTAACCTCTGTATTGTTAAAAACAAATGTTTGTGTAAGGCAACCTTTTCTCTTTTTCAAGAGGACATGTTCCTGCAAACAGAAATCCCTCTGGTTGGCTGAATGAAATTGAACCACACAGACTCATAGACAGTAGCATTACTGAAGGTGTGGCCTTGTTGCAGAAAGTGTGTCATAGTGGTGTGGACTTTTAGGTTTAAGAAGTTCAAGCCATGCTCAGCTTCTCACCATCTCTTTCTGACAGCTGTACATCCAAATGTAGAACTTTCAGCTCCTTCTCCAGCTCCATTGCCTGAATGACACCATGCTGCCCTCCATGATGATAGTGGAATAAACCTTTGAAGTGTAAGCCAGCCCCACTTGAATGCTTTTCTCTGTAAGTATTGCTGTGATCATGGTAACTCTTCACAGCAATAGAAATGCTAAGACACTTAACTAGACAGGAACTACATTTGTTTTTTATCCTAAGGTATGTGATGACTATGTCTTTTCCCTGGCAACTGGGGTTAGAGGTCAGAATCACTGAGTGACTCTGAAAAGAACATGAGGAAGGAGACAGAGGAGAGATACTGCTCCAAATGGAGAAGGGGCACTGCTCCAGGTCATCTCATCTGTGGACTAGAAAAGTGGTCCTGAAAATAAGGATGATTTTGCTTGCTGAGGGAAATGTTGAGGTTTGAATTCCTGGTCTGAAACACAAGTTTGATCCCATTTGATGAAATAGATTAATATGTGATATTTCCCACAAGCATCAGCTTGACTACAGTTTTTTGAAATCATAAGTGAAAATGGAGCTTCAGAGGAAAAGCAAGCATTCTTATCACTTCTATGGCCCTAGAAAGCTCTAGAAAGTGGAAGTTTACTGTATTGGAAAACAATCTGCAGCTGGATGGTCAGTATACAGTTGAACGTTCACTTTAAGTCCATTTTGTTGGAGTTGTGATGCCTTTGTGTACTTAATCTCTCTCTCTATAAAAATCATAGGCAGTCCAAGAACATGTCTTAAGTTTACTGGTTGAGTTTCTTTTGGTTCTTTGTTTCAAAATAGTATAGTATCATGATTATTTCTTGGCCTCTTCTCTCCTTCTGTTTATTTTTCACAAATATATCACCTTCCTTATTTTTGTAAATTTGTTGGTAGTAAAGATGTCAGATTATCTCACTATGTGGATTATTTCTTCATTATCCTATTAAACATTTTATGGTTATTTCTGCTTTGCCTTCTGATTTTGAATCAGCTTTCCTGTTATAAATGTTGAGAGTTTCCCTTGGGTGTGTTGAATTTTGCTGCACATGAACATTCCTGTTATCTTAATATTGATTCATCATGTTGACTATGATCATCAATTCTCTCACCATTTCTTTATTTCTTTTACTTTTTGGTTAATATGTGACAGACTTACTTTATTATATACAAATTACTTTGTGGCTGAACAGATAGTTCAACACATACTCATCATGGGGATGACTTACGTTCAGCTCCTAACACCCATGTCAGGAGGCTCATAACTACCTTCAATTCCAGATCCAGGGGAGCTGACATCCTATCTCTGGGATGTACACTTGGAAGATATATTCTTACACACACAAACACACATAAATATTGGTTGTTTTTCTTTTTCAAATGCACTTATATCTTGTAAGGCAATTAGAGCAAACCACATTGCTTTCTATGTAAAATAGAAATTATACAAGTTTTATTTAAAAAATCTATTACCTTGAGTTTGGTTTAATAGGTGTGGCTTGACTACCTCATTGTTCTACAGAGTTATATCCAATCATCAACCATAGGAAACAAAAGATAGTTTTTAAGTGATCATAAAAGACATCATTTTCTTTATCATAAGATAATAAAATGCATTTTAGGGATTAAAACTATTGTCTACAGTGTTGAAATATAAGAATACTTCAGTGAAATCTGTCTAATTTTAGAAAAAGAGCCTCGAAAACACACCATGTTCTATTATTGGGAAAGGAAAGGACTGTTTGATTCCTGGCCCAAGATTTCTTTGTTATTATCATTGGAATGCTGTAGATCTTATTTAAAGGACCATGTTATATTTGTAGGGTTGTCTTTGCATGTTTCATCAGTGGTGCTGTCTATATGGGATTACTTTTATCAATTATAGATCTTATTTATTATTCTTCAGAAAGTGATGAATATTAATGTATTTTTTCTTTTATTGGATATTTTTTATATTTGCATTTCAAATGTTATCCCCTTTCCAGGTCTCCCCTCTGGAAAACCCCTAGCCCATCCTTCCTCCCCCTGCCTCTATGAGGGTACTCCCACCCACCCAACCACCTCCGCCTTCCTGCCCTGGCATTCCCCTACACTGGGGCATCAAACCCCCACAGGACCAAGGACCACTCCTCCCATTGATGTCCAACAATGCCATCCTCTGCCACATATGCGGTCAGAGCCATGGGTCCCTCCATGTGTACTCTTTGGTTGTTGGTACAGTGCCTAGAAGCTCTGGGGGATCTGGGTGGTTGACACTATTGCTCCCTCCACAGGGCTGCAACCCCCCTCAGCTCCTTCAGTTCCTTCTCCAACTCCTCCATTGGGGACCCTGTGTTCAGTCCAATGGTTGGCTGTGAGCATCTGCCTCTCAGGACACAGCTATAACAGGCTCCTGTCAGCAAGCACTTCCTGGTAGTCACAATAGTGTCCGGGTTTGATGACTGTACATGGGATGGATCCCCAGCTGGGGCAGTCTCTGGATGGCTTTTCCTTCAGTCTCTGCTCTACACTTTGTCTCCATATTTCTTCCTGTGAGTATTTTTCTCCTCTTTCTAAAAAGCACTGAAGCATCCACATTTTGGTCTTCCTTCTTCTTGAGCTTCATATGGTCTGTGAATTGTATCTTGGGTATTCCAAGCTTTTGGGATAATGTCCACTTATCAATGAGTACATACCATGTGTGTTCTTTTGTGACTGAGTTACCTCACTCAGGATGATATTTTCAAGTTTCATCCATTTGCCTAAGAATTTCATGAAGTCATTGTTTTTAATAGCTGAGTAGTATTCCATTGTGTAAATGTGCCACATTTTCTGTATCCATTTCTCTATTGAGGGACATCTGGGTTGTTTCCAGTTTCTGGCTATTATAACTATGGCTGCTATGAACATAGTGGAGCATGTGTCTTTATTACATGTTGGAGTTTATTACATGTGGGTATATGCCCAGGAGTGGAATAGCTGGGTCCTCAGGTAGTATTATGTTCATTTTTCTGAGGGTCTGCCAAACTGATTTTCAGAGAGGTTGTATCAGCTTGCATTCCCACCAGCAGTGGAGGAGTGTTCCTCTTTCTCCATTAATGTATTTTTAAAATTTAAAAATTGGCAAGAGTGTCTTACTGGTTCCTTGAATTTGTTTTGAGGAACTTTCTGTAAAGAATAGTTTTATTTCCCTTCTTTCAGACTCAGTCTTTTTCTTGGTCCCCATTTCCTAGCATATATCACTGTTCTCAAATTGCTTTGGGTTTTACTACTAAATGAGTGATATTATTAATCCATTGGTATTGATTCAGTAAATATTCTTAGATATTATTATTTCTGTATCCTAGTTAGCTTCAGTTTTCAGTGTTACATAACCTATCGCAATGTGTGGGACTACCAACTGAGAACTTGCCCAGATCAGAATCATATGGCTATTTCTCAGCAAGTACTTTGATTGTTGATTGAGTGGGAAAGCTAAATAACAGGATGGCAATATCCCTGAGCAAGTAGCCTGGGCTGGTTAAGGCAGCTAGCTGAGCATGAGACAGTGACCAGGTAAGAGAACATACAAGCAAATAATGTCTCACAAAGTTCTTTCCCTTCAGTCTCTAATTTTTTTTTCTGTGCTCACTTCAAAATTGACTGTGGCCTGGCAGTGTTAGTCAAATAACCCCCTCTATTACCTGAGTTGCTTTTGGTAAATGGATTTACTCACAGCAACAGAGAAGCAAATTTACCACAAAGTGGTACCCTGAAAGTGAGGCTGTTGCTGAAAGGTTCTGAGAATGTAGTATTTTGGAAGAATGCAGAAGATATCAAGACCTTGGATATCAAAAGCCATTGTAACCTCCATGTAGAGCTTAATAGGACATTTCATGAGGAAATGGAAGATGACAGTCTCGAGGCTAATACAAGCAGTGGAAGTCAAAGTCATGAGTCCATGAAATATTAGGGTATAAATCATGCAGTTTGAATGAAAATGGCCACATATGCTCATATATTTGAATGCTTTGTTCTCAACTGGGACAAATTAAGAAATGGACATGTCATTGTTTGAGGAGCTCTGTCACTGTGAATGGGTCTTGACATTTCAAAAGCACAGTTTCAGAGTCCCTTCTTTTTGGTGTGCTGCCTTTAGATCTGCATGTAAACTACATGCTTGACTACAGCCATCTTTTCTGCCATAACGATAATGGATTAATCCTCTGGAAGTGTAAGAATGCTCCCAACAAGGATATGGCATTGCAAGTAAAATGCTTACTAACAGATGTACAGAGACCCCCAAACAGAAATTATTGAGTCTACATCCAAGAAATACTATTAACGTTTGCTAATATTAGGAAAGAATCTAGGTCTAATCTAGGTGTGGTGTCTCATGCTCTTTAATCTCAGAAATGAGGTATCTTTAGATGGCTATCACATCCTAAAATAGAGGCAGTAAAATTCAAGTAGGTTAATTCCATTAAGAAGACAGCTTTGGATAGAGTATTCTATCATCAATCCAGTCTTGTTGAGTTTAGAGGCCTGTATCTAAATCATTTTCATTACCATTTTAAGGTTTTAAAACCTCTAATTTTCATAATTTACAAGTACCAACTTAAACCGGGCAGTGGTGGCACACGCCTTTAATCCCAGCACTTGGGAGGCAGAGGCAGGAGGATTTCTGAGTTCGAGGCCAGCCTGGTCTACAGAGTGAGTTCCAGGACAGCCAGGGCTACACAGAGAAACCCTGTCTTGAAAAACAAACAAACAAACAAACAAAAAACCAAACCAAACAAACAAACAAAAAACAAGTACCAACTTTAACATGTCTGTTTATAATTTCCTTTAACACTCACAATTTGTATTTACCATTCTAAAAACATCCCCTCAAATCTTAAAACATTTTCCTAAATCCTTTCCAACTTAAGTTTAATTGTGAGATTATGACTATCTAGTCTTGAACCCCAGCAGAGGCATGAGAAGGAATAAATACTATCTGAGTGTACAGGAAGTGGAGGGAAGCAGCTTTCAAAAATTATAGAAATGACAGAGGCAGCTGACTGCCTGGACAGTCCCCAGTATTCTCTAAAACAGGAGCACCATCACCAGTCTTCTGGCCAATAGTATCTGACAGAGCTTGTCTGAAGCAGGGCTTATGAAGGACTTGCCCTAGATGCACAGAGATTTTGACAGTCAACTTCCTTGTGTTTGTCATTCCTGGACATCATTCTGTCTGCAGATGAGGTCAAGGCATTTTCTTTGTCCAGTGGCTAGCTTGCCACAATTGAGTAACTCCATATGTTGTTACTAATGGTCATCATTGCCTTTGAAGTGGAATGAGATGCTATAAGGAGGTGGCATATCTCAATGTCAAAGGGCCTTGAATTAATAAAAAGAAATCTTTAGATGCCCTATTCTATGAATCTCTGAGGTTTTGGAAGAGCATATAGCTATTTAGCATATCTGAACAAATAAATGTTGTCTGCCTCCAGTTACCTAGTATATGATTACCCTAGGATGTATATTTCTAGGATAATCCAGATTTGTATCTCACAGTGACTATGAGTTTTACTGTCTATTTACTTATACTTCTCAACCATCTCTATCAGTTTTCAATAGTACCTTTTAGAAGGACTAGGATTAAACCTTGCATTTTTAAAAGAGCCACAAGGCACAACACCCATGAACAAATACAAATTATATTGTAACAAAATTAACTGTAAATTTGTATCCAAATGCAAAGACTTATACCACTGAAATCGTTAAGCTTGTATCAATATATAACACTAAGTACTAATGTAACAAAATATGACCTCACTTTTGCATTAGAAAATACAAAGATCTCTACCAATGTAAGATAATGGCTATAAAGTGATTTATTTTTGTTTAAGAGTAAATTCAATAATTTACCCCCTTTGTCTAAATTCATATAACATATCTATATACCTCCTTTTCTCTTTAACTCCCCCTTACCCACGAAGGAAATAAAGATAGAGAAAATGAAAGCATAGAACAAAAGAAATCCCCGAATCTAACCTCCTTATTTTATCTGCCACTGTCCAAGACCATAGTTATTCATAAATACCCCCTTTAGATGATGACAAACATCCAAGACCCATTAAATGACCAAAATTCCTAGAACCCATCTTTTGGAAATAGGGCAAAGTTTTCTTCTGGGGGCCCAAGAAGAATGGGAAAACGGTTACGTCTTTAGAAAGCCAGCTGTGCATTTGTATCTGTGGAATAGGAAAGTGCAAGGCTCAACTGCAGTTGGATCAGTGTGTAAGCTGGACAAGCAAGGTCATCTGGGATCAGCAGCCCACCTTGAAGCCACTTTGGAAGTCTCCCAAGGAAACAGCATCAAAACAGTCTGAGGCAGGATCAGGTGTCCCAGCCTCCTCAAGGGTGGATCCTGTTAGTTCTGCTTCCTTGATTGTTATTTTCTGTGGACATAATTTCTCACAAGTAATACATGTTTCTGTACCAACAATGTGTGGAATGTGCAAGGCAAACAGCTTAGCCAAAAATAACCTTCCACTCTCCATGTGAGCAGGTGAAAGACATCTGTCTTTCATAAGTTAGTTTAGATTATAACCAAACTGTAATATAAATTTTTATCTATGGCAATTGAAAGGATGGAATGTTTTAATGAGTTATGAGGACTCCGTATTCAATAAGATTTGTTGGCTGTACATAGACATTTAAGTCTCGGCTGGTCCCAGAGCTGTACCCATGTAAAGGGATCAGCACATAACATTATCTATCTTGTTGATCTTGTCAATCTCCTTCTTGTCTGTAGCCAAGTTTTTCAAGGTATCTTCACTGGTCAAAACTTATTTCCAATAATTTGGATGAAAGTCATAGCTTTTTCTTTTCTCTTGAAAGAAATGCAAGGTCTCTTCCTCCCTAACATAGCATACTTCCTTTCTTCCACTTTGAAATTAGGACTTCTATAGGTTGACCTAATGCAATAATCTTTTCTAAAATCTAGTCTATCTTAGCAATTGTGCTACTTGTTTCAATGACTTTTAAAAGAATTTAAAGTCAGAAAAGCACATTTGAAGCCATCTTTGGTGGATACCATTACCCCCTTCTCTTTTATTAACATTTTCTTGAATGACCTGTTACATGTTTTACAATGGCTAACCGTAATCATTAACATTTTGGGGGACATCATGTCCGAAATGTTGTGTTCTAGTGGATATATATGCCTAAGAATGATCAGTTTTAATCCGAAGAGTTTTAATCTCCAGGATAGCCATCATCTCTAATAAATGGATCGTCTTACTCAGAACTCAAAGCAAAACCCCATTGGAGCTCTGAACATGAACCAACTGTATGATATGTCAACATGTATATGTATCTCAATTCTCCAAACACTACAAAATAAAACACAAAATCCATTTTGTGGCATTGCTGTAAGTTAGTGTCAATAAGCAGAATCTGGATTCTTAAATTCTCTATATTGTATTTCTGTGGGCTGCCACCTTAATTTCTCAAGCCCCTGTGGAATCTTCAAGGCTAGAACTACTTTTTTTTTATTTTTTTATTTTTTTGATGTTATTATGTGTTTCAGATTGGATTCCTCTGATGGTTGCCTATTTTAATTTAAAGAATTTTTTTTTTCAATCTCTGTTTTGTGGATTTAAATCTAGTATGTAATTTCTCAGTCTCTTCTTTCTCTAAATCTGTCTCATTCTGATCTCTCCCAAAGAGGACATATAAAACTATAATCATTGAAAAAATACCAGTTTGTATGCTGATAAGGATTTGGAATCAAGATACACTGTGACTTTGTGCTTCCCTCCATCCCAAATATAGACTTTTTTTTCTTTTTAATCTCAAAACTTCTCCCTAAGGACTTTATTTTCTTACATTGAAATTAATTGTATTTTCTATGATTTTTAAAACTTAGCTTCCCTTGTCTTTTATTGTTCTTTAAATTCAATACCTTATCAGTTTAGACTCCCAGGATTCCTTACTTTGTACCTTGTGCTCTGTTAGCCCCACCCTAGGTTTTCACAGCTAGCTCAGGGCTCCTGGCTCTGCCTTTTGCCAGCCCTGCTGAAGCTTCTCCAACCTGTCTCATTTCTGCATGGCATTAGGCCTCATCCTGCCAAGAGTCTCTGGCCCACATGCCCTACTTTATGCTTGTTTGGGCCAGCACCTCTCATGATGCACCAGGATGGGAAGTCAGTGGGCCCAGATTAGCCTGCTTTTTTTCTTAGCACTAGATGTACTTTTTGCTAAGCTGAGGGCTGATCTAGAGCATGTAGCTCTTGGGAGAACCTCAACTTATATTTTTATCAGCAGCCTCGGGAGTGCAAAGCCTTTCTAAGCACTGCAATCTGGCCAGTTCCAAGTAATAGTAGCTTCAAAGCATTGCCCTAATCACTCATAGAAGCTTTATTTTGGGGGTGGGGGTTGGGGGGTGGGGGACTGTTGTAAGACTAACTGGTATACCATCTGTGTTTGGCAAAGTGCCTAATCCTGCTTGGCAATGGTGGAACATGGTTCCCTTCCCATGGAACAGAGTGAGCAGGGCATAGGTCTCCACAAGCATTGATGGTTGCTTGGTGTGAGGCTTGTTTGTATTGAAAATATATACTTTTTATTTCAGTTCCTCCTTCGGGAAATATTCTCCCTGGCAACGTTAATGACTCCATGATAATCAGAGACAACATAAGTCTAGGGGGGAAGGGTGGTCTAATGTCTCAGAAAAATGGTAAATGTTGAGACCTTCAGGACAATCTTTAAGGATGTGCGAAGAAACTCTGAGAACATGAGTTCAAAAATAGAAGGATGCAATATAAATTGTATAAGCAGCTTCGCAGGTCTAGAAGAGCGGAGGCAGCTGCACTGTAAGCCTGCTTGTCAGAAAGATCCAAAGGCAGGCGTGTTCCTGAGTTCAAGGTCTGCATGGGACAGAGAAAATTTGGGTTCAGGCATGGTCTGAGTGGTAATCTCAGGACAGGATCCTACTCTGCTAAATTTATTTTTTCTTCTTACAAATTCTGGCAGATCTCTGTACTTGTTTGCAATGTTTAAAAAAATGTGCTTCCTGTATTTTTCTAAGAATCAGGGGGCTTGGGATATGGAATGATGATTTATGGGATAATCAAAAATGAACCTGAGGGCTGGAGAGATGGCTCAGTGGTTAAGAGCACTGTCTGCTCTTCCAGAGGTCCTGAGTTCAGTTCCCAGCAACCGCATGGTGGCTTACAACCATCTGTAATGGATCTGATACCCTCTTCTGGTGTATCTGAAGACAGTGGCAGTGTACTCATATAAATAAAATAAATAAATCTTTTAAAAAAATGAATCTGAGATAAATGACTGAATTGACATTTAAATAAAAGAATGGGCTTAGGATTGTGAGAGCTGAGCTATCTGGATGAGCTGTCTGGAGATCTCTAGAGAGGGCTGTCATAAGCAGAGAGCAATCCGGAAAGCTGACTTGATCATAATGTGCTGACTCAAGTACAGAACGGTTGATAAATGGAAGTAGATTAAAGACCCAAAATTAAACCTACACACACTTGATTTTTGACAAAGAAGGCAATACTACACAAAGGAAAAAAGAAAGCATCTTCAACAAACATTGCTGGTCTAACTGGATGTCTGCACGTAGAAAAATATTAGTAGATCCACGTCTATCATCCTACACAAAATCCAAACTCAGATGGATTAGAGACCTCACCCTAAAACTGATGCACTCATTCTGATAGAAGAAAGATTAGAGAATGGTCTTGAATGCACTGTCACAAGCAACAACTTCTTGAACAGAACACCAACAGCTCACTAAAATCAACAATTCATAAATAGGACCCCATGAAACTGAAAAGCTTCTGTAAGGAAAAGGAAACTGTCAGAAGGACAAAATGGCAGCCTACAGAATGAAAAGATTTTCACCAGTTCCACACTGCACAGAGGGCCGAGATCCAAAATATATGAACAACTTGAAAGTAGACATCAACAAACCAAATAACCCAATTAAAAATGGGGTACAGATCTAAAGAGAATTCTCAACAGAATCTCTAATGGCATACAAGCACTTAGTGAAATGTTCAACATCCTTAGTCATGAGGGAACTGAAAATCAAAATGACTCTGAGAATACATCTTACACCTGTCAGAATGGCTTAAGATCAACAACTCAGGCAACAGCTCCGGCTGGGGCAGATCTGGAGCAAGGGGAACACTCTTCCATTGCTGGTAGCTGGGAGTGCAACCTTGTACAACCAATTTACAAATCAATTTGATGATTTATCAGAAAATTGGGAGTAGATCTACTTCAAGACCCTGGATCAAAAGATGATCTAACCATACCACAAGGACATTTGCTCAACTGCATTCATAGCAGCTTTATTTGTAATGAGCTGGAAACATTCATATCCCTCAATGAAGAGTGGATAAAGAAAATGTACTACATTTGCACAAGTTAGTAACACTCCACGTTAAGAACAATGACATAACGGAATTTTCAGGCAAATAGATGGAACTAGAAGAGATCACCTTGAGAGAGGTTTGCCAGACCTTGAAAAACAAATGTAATATATACTTACTCAAAAGTGGATATTATCCATGAAGTTCAGGATAACCATGTTATAAACCACAGGTCCAAAGAAGCTAAATAACAAAGAGGGCCCAAGGGAAGCAGGAGGCTGCTAGAATCCTATGGAGAAGAGAAAATAGGTTAAATATCAGAGTGGATGGAGGAGGGGACTGGATGAGGGATGGTGTGGAGATGGGAACAGAAAGGCTGAGGTTGTGGGAGGACAGAGAGGAAGAAAACTGGGAGGGACAACTGGATTGAGAGTGCACCTCTGGGTGAGCTGGAAACCTAGCACACTGGAAACTCTCAGGACTCTGTGTGGGTGATCCTATCTAAGACTCCTAACAACTGGAGATATGAAGCTTGAACCAGCACCACTTGTAACCCAGCAAACCTTCCAATGGAAGGATTAGGTCATCAATTCAGCCACAAATCTTTAGACCTACAATTTCCCCATCCTGCAAGATGCACAGTGGTGAAAAGGTGGACAGAATTTTAGGCAATGGGCAAACTACTGTCTGGTCCAGTTTGAGATGCAAGCCATGAGAGAGGGCCCAAACCTGACACTATTAATGATATTTTGCTGTTCTTGCCAACAAAAACCTAGAATAAGTGTCATCAGTAGCCAGACAGGACACCCAGAGGAGGGATGGCAACACCAACCAACCTACAAAGGTTTTGACCCAAAATTAGTCCTGTCTAAAAGAAATGCAGGGAAGAAGGAATGACCTACAAGTGACCAGCCCATTTTGAATCCCATCACATGGGCAGGGACTCACACTATCACTCACACTATCAATGATGCTATACTGTACTTGAAGACAGGAGCCTAGCAATATCAACCCAGCAGATGACTGAGACAGATGCAGATTCCCACAGGCAAACACTGGATGGATGTCGAGGGCCCCTGTGGAATAGTTAGGAGAAAGAACGGAGGACCTCAAAAGCAGCTCAGGGGTAAGGGTGGGGGCCTTAGTTCCCATCTCTAGCACTGACGAGCAGCACTGAAAAACAGCCACATTTTCACTGCCTGTCTGAGAATACACTGAGGGTAAGATGGTGAAAAGCAGGCCAGAATGAAGGCAGAGGCACTGCCCAGAAAGTGTCGACCCAGACCTGAAAGGGGCAGGCTAAAGGAGGAGAGGCACAGGGATCACTAATAGCATGGATGAATCAGAATATTTCTGATGTACTCTTGCTCCAAACACCTGCCTCTTCCTCCTGTCCTGACCTTGGATTAATTTTAAGTTTTATTTAGTTATTTAATTCTAGTGCTTCTGAGTACACAAAAGGGGGGAAATAGCCAGCCATCTTGAAATCCCAGCTCTTGGGAGAATAAGACACTGGTGTTTATGCAGACATCTCTCCATCTGAGGCTTGTTTCTCCTGCTCTGCTAACTATACCTTCCCAAGTTGCACACGTGCGTGCCATCCTTACTCACACCTCTGTAATCACCATAGGCAGAATGATGCCCCTTTGAATAAAACCTCTTGTTTCTATGCCCCAGTGATTAAAGCATGTCTGCTCAGAGGTGAATGTGTTTCAGGAATCTTGATGAACAGGAGGATACAGAACAACCTTTTTGGCACTTGAAGATAGCAATAGACTCTGAAGATGGACTAAAGGAGATCTCAGTTAAAGATCTCTGTCCACTCAACTTTCTCATGCAATGTAACATTCCAGAGAAACTGGCAAAGGAGCCTATAGCTTTCTGGTTCTGGCCCTATTTGGTTCTATCTGCCTATTTGTTTGTTTTTACACATTTCTTCTACAAAGAAGTGGTTTGGACGATATTATTCTTTTCTTTTTTTCTTTTCTTTCTTTCTTTTTTTTTTGAGACATATTCTCATTAAGTAGCCCATGCTGGCCCTTCAGCTCAAGATTTTCCATTGGAAAGCTAGGATTACAATTGTGACTCACTATGACTGACTGAGACATTTTTCATGAAACACTGACATTTCTTTCAGACATAGTTTGGGTAGAGAACTAGACACACACACATCTTATTGTGACCCAGCAGGCAAAATGTGAGCAGTGTTTGGGTGTGAGGGTGAACTGGATGTCCCACGGGACAACAGAAACATCCTATGGAAGGGATGCTTCAGAGATGAAGGGAGATGAGTTGAGAGTGAAGGAGGCAGAATGATGAGAGGAAGCCTGTGATGGATTGAACATGTATGCACGTGTGACACTGTACATGTACGTACGTGTGACGCTGCACGTGTACGTACGTGTGACGTTGTACGTGTACGTACGTGTGACGCTGCACGTGTACGTACGTGTGACGCTATACGTGTATGTACGTGTGATGTTCGTACATGTGACAGTGTACATGTACGTACGTGTGACGCTGCACGTGTACGTACGTGTGATGCTGTACGTGTACGTATGTGTGATGTGTATGTACGTGTGACGTTGTTCAGGCTCAGCAGGTCTGAGGAAGTTGGGAAGAAGCTTACTTTGGCCTCAGTGGGAGAGGAAGCACCTAGCTGCACAGAAGCACTGAAGTGCCAAGGCAGGGAGGGTACAAAGGCGGCTCCACATCCAGAGGAGAAAGAGGGGAATGGGGTAAGGATTTTGTGAGAGTAGTCTAGGTGCGGTCGGTGAACTGGATGTAAAGTGAACAAGAAAAAAAAAATACCTGAGGAAAATAAAGTAACTTTCCAATAAAAAATGCATGTGGTATTGTGTCATGGCTACAAGTCTATGGAGAGCAGCGATTGGAATACCGTGGTAAGAAAATGGACCCGGTGTGCTTTTCTACGACGAGTGGCACTTAGGAAATGTAGCCTTGTTGGAGTAGGTGTGACATTGAGGAAGTGCGTCACTGTGTAAGTCATATATGTGCAAACTACAACCGGTATGGTGTAGTCTTTCTGCTACCTGTGGATCGACTTACAGAATTCTTACCTCCATCTCCAGCACCATGTCCGCATATATGCGGTCACACTCCCCACCACGATGATAATGGACTAAACCTCGAAAACTTTAAGCCAGAACAAATTAAATATTTTCGCTTACAAGAGTTGTGTTTGGCATGCTGTCTCTTCACAATTGAAACCCTAAGAAAAATATCCATAGCACATCAACCTATGTTACAAGATATAAACTTGAGTGCTGACTATCCTATCTTAAAACATCTCTAATACATGAAAATGACGCTTTGATTTCATGTTATTTAATGTTTCTTATACAGTCTTCTATTAAGAATTTTAACATAAGCATTATTAAAATGTGTTGACAAAACAGGACACACTGGGGGTGACTGGTCTTCAGGAGGCTGACACATGAGAATCATGACTTGAAATGAAGCCCTGAATAATTACTGATATCCAAGCCAGGCTGGATAAAAACAACATTTTAATAGAATTTGTGAGAACATGAAAAGGAAACCCAGTAGCAACAACCATCCACCCTTTCACAGATGCCCTGGAGTGAAAAGTCTGATCACAGAAGGCCCTCTATTGAAATGAACAATAGACCACTTAGATGATGCAAATCCCATTGTATACATTTTAGCAGGAAAATACATATCAGCAAGTGAAGGGGCAATAAAGGAACAGAGTCCACAGAAGGAATATGAGAATCACCAAATAAACTTCACTAAATGGATTTACCACACATACAGTAAATTTCAATACCTAACCAAAAGGTTTGAAATACAAACTGCAGTGTTGAACTCCACCATTATACTTGAGTAAACATGGTAAATAATTTACTTCCTTCAAGGTTACAAAAGAGATAAAACAAGATCTTTTTCTTGAAATTGAAGAAAACTGTGATGTCTAACATCTTCAGCAATCTGTTTACATGGATATAGTTTTGCCTGGTATGAGTGCTTTCCTATTTCATGACGTCAGGATAAAGTATGAAGGCTTTAAAAATATTTACAGGACTAGGGTCATGGCTCAGGAGTTAAGATATGTTTATTCCATAGTCCAAGGTCAAGTTTTTGACAACTTCCTAAAATCCTTGGAATAAGAATATACAAGAGTCTATCTTGGAAACCAGCAGGCACATACATGTTCTCACAGAAAGACACACTAATAACACATAATTAAAATGTAAACAAATCACTAAACAAACACAATTTGCACTTATGACCGTTTTTTCTCCTCTAGGCCTTCATTGGCGTAGCCCAGATGATGAGGCATCAGAAGGCTTTTTTACAGGGTTTTTCTTCCTCATGAATTGGTTCACTTCCCAAAATGCCAGTATTTGAGCTGGAATTCAGAAAATCAGCCCTTCTCAATGGGTAGTATCATTTAGAAAGATTTAGTAAATGCTGCCCCTCCTGAAGGAAACATGTCACTGGGGGTTGGTTTTGACAGTTTAAATCCTCGCATAACCCCTGTTCCCCATGTCTGCTTCATGCTTCGGTTTGAATGTGAGCTTTGAACTTCCTGCTTTACTGCCATGTCTCCCACTTGTTGCCATGCCCTGTTGATGTAATCCCATACACCTCTGGCACCATAAGCACAAATAAAATGTTTGATAAGTTGCCAAAGACGTTATGTTTTATCCCAGCATCAGAAAAGGCACTAAGACACATCCATAAAGTTTTACACTTAGATGTCTTATTTGGTGTCCTTGAAGAGATGAGTGAAATCTACATGTGCTACCTAACAGTGTAAATTCATAGGGCTTTTATCCATGAGTTTGTAGGTGTAAACAAAATAAAGATGGGCAAAAGGCTTAAAGAGATTGTGGACACTGGTCTGACTTTTCCCCTCCAGAATAAATGATCTTGTGTATTAAATGCAACTGGGTTGGCTAACAATCTAACCAAATACTTTATTGTCCAAGGTTCCCTCCAGTATGGGTTCATGTCCTCAGAGGATGATACACAAAGGTTTTAACACAGGAATTACATTCATAAGTTTACTCTCCAGTATGTATTCTTTTATGTTTTCAGAGATAACTGTGAGATGCAAAGGCTTTTCCACATTTCTTACATTCAGAATAAATCTCCAATCTGTTTTTGTTTTTGTTGCTGTTGTTTTAAATTTAGAGATTGCTATTGTGAACAGGCGTTCTCACACTGACTATGTTTGTAGGGTTTCTATCCGGTGAGTGTTCTTTTAGGTACTAGATGACTACCATGTGCTTTACCACATTTCTTACACAGGATTTCTCTCCAGTATGTGTTTTCTATGTATTTGGAGATAACTCTGCTGTGCAAAGGCTTTATCTCACTGATTACATTGGTATAATTTACCAATGTAAATATGTTTTACTTTGTTTCTGGAGATGACTTGGTTGTGAAAAGGCTTTACATTGCTTGCATTCATAGGGTTTCTCTCCAGTAAGTATACCTTCTTGTTTTCAAAGTGTATAGTGATGTGCAAAAGCTTTACCACATTGACTACATTTATAGGGTTTCTCTCCAGTATGAATTCTTTCATGATTCTAAAAAGTACAGAAAATTGCAAAGGCTTTACCACATTAATTACATACATAGAGTTTCTCTCCAGTGTGTGTTCTTTTACGCATTTTGGAGACTACTGGGTTCTGAAAAGGCTTTAGCACATTGATTACACTCACAGTTTCTCTCCGGTATGCATTCTTTTATGTTTCTGGAGATGACCCTGTTGTGAAAAGGCTTTACCACATTGATTACATTCATAGGGTTTCTCTCCAGTATGTGTTCTTTTATGTTGCTGGAGACTACTGTGTCGTGAAAAGGCTTTACCACATTGATTACATCCATAGGGCTTCAGTCCAGTATGTGTTCTTTTATGTTTTCGAAGACTACTTTGTTGTGAAAAGGCTTTACCACATTGCTTGCATTCGTAGGGTTTCTCTCCAGTGTGTGTCCTTTTATGCATTTGGAGACTACTGTGTTGTGCAAAGGCTTTACCACATTCATGACATTCATAAGGTATCTCTCCAGTATGAGTTCTTTTATGTTGTTGGAGACTACTATGTTGTGAAAAGGCTTTACCACATTCATGACATTCATAGGGTTTCTCTCCAGTATGAGTTCTTTTATGCTTTCGGAGATTACTGTATTGTGAAAAGGCTTTACCACATTCATTACATTCATAGGGTTTCTCTCCAGTATGAGTTCTTTTATGGTTTTGGAGACTACTATGTTGTGAAAAGGCTTTACCACATTCATTACATTCATAGGGTTTCTCTCCAGTATGTGTTCTTTTATGGTTTTGGAGATGACTCTGTTGTGAAAAGGCTTTACCACATTCATGACATTCATAGGGCTTCTCTCCAGTGTGTGTACTTTCATGTTTCCGAAGAGTAGAATAATGTGCAAATGCTTTACCACATTCATAACATTCGTAGGGTTTCTCTCCAGTGTGTGTTTTTTTATGGTTTCGGAGGTAAGCTTGTTGTGTAAAGCCTTTACCACATTGATTACATTCATAGGTTTTCTCTCCAGTATGTGTTCTTTCATGTTTTTGAAGAGTATAGTAATCTACAAAGGCTTTACCACATTGATTACATTTATAAGGTTTCTCTCCAGTATGAATTCTTTTATGCCTTTGAAGACCATTGTGACGTGTAGAGGCTTTACCACATTGGATATATTCATAAAGTTTCTCTCTGGTAAGACGTCCTTTATGCCTGTGAAGACAATTGACATGTGTAAACACTTTACCACATTGATTACAGTGATGAATGTTTTTATCTGTATGATTTAATCTTACAATTTTGTCTAGTTTATTGTAAAAAGGATCTTAAGGTTTTATCACTTGTTTGGACTCATAAGTTTCTACTTTATTGTGGCTCCTTTGCGTATTTGAGGATACCTGTGAGGTTAAAGCATTTAGTACATGGTTCATCTTTATAAAATCCTTTTCTCATATGAGTTTTCCCCCATTTCTGAGGAGAACTGGAAGAACTCAGAGCTTTGCCACAGTTGACCGAACTCTCATCATTTTGCTGTAAAGTGAGTCACATCACATTTGCACAGTGAACCAAGATAAACAGAAGAATGTCCATATTCCTTCTACTCAAAGGGCTTTTCTGCAGTGTGAAGATATTTACATACTCCCAATGAAGTTGGAGACACAATTAATTGTAAACTCATATTACCTTCACAGTCTATGCAAAGTGGGGACAAATGCATATCTTCTAGTTGTTATGGAAGAGAGAGGTACTTTCCATATTCCAGATGCTCACATGGCTTTTATCTAATGTGACATATATCAATTATGGCAAGAATAAAAAATAAAGTTTCCACATTGCACTCATACAGTTTAACTGTTTGTTTATCACAGAGACGTAATAGGATAACAGTTTCTCCATCATAACCTTCTTGAATCTCATAAATCACCCCTCTCACTAAACTTTGGCAAATCATTAAATGTATATGAGTGATATGGGATTTATTGTGGAATATTTGCCTATTAGGAGGTTTTAGACATATACATATCATCTAATTTTTGTATATGTATTTTGCAATAACTGAGGGGCATCAACCTGAATCAGTTGGAAGTTCTACAGAGCAGCTCTCATGGGGATATAATTAAAATGTAATAGCTGTTAAGTCATTGTTTCCTTGTGCTTTTTCTGACTACCTGACATTGAAGTACACAATGTTGTGAGAATTTACTAATCATCAATACACTTAAAGCTATGCTTGTTTACACTGAGTTTTCTTAAAACTTCTAGGGTACACTCAAATTTCTTCAGAGGCATATTTGTATCAGCTTGAACATGGAACTTACCTTCCTTGTATTCTAGGATCTTGAAGATGTTCTTCAATATTATTGTCTTCTGATTTGTAACCTAAAATATATTACCAGAAAATATATGATATATAATTGAAAACTGATGAAAAGTTGAGTTACTCTCCTCAACAAACCTTAGAACTATGCCTGATTTATTTACCACATTGTTTCTCTTTCACAATCAAAATTAAAGAAGAACTCAATAACCAAGAAACACCTTTCCTCATATTTTAAAAAGCAAATTAAAATTCACAGCCTTACCTATAGCAGTGAGGTTCCTGTAGGTCTCCAGCATAACATCTGTGTAGAGATTCTTCTGGGAAGGATCCAGCAAGGCCCATTCTTCCGAAGTGAAGTTAATGTGGACATCATCATATGTCAGTGCAGCCTAAAATATCCATACATGTGTTCAACAGAAAGCATAATTCTGACAACATATTGAATATATACTTCTTTAATGATAGATTCATACAAATCTGGTGATTTCCACACTTACTCCATGAAACAGAAGTTCTAGTGTAATCATCAAGTCATTTTAGAAGGAAATTGAAAAGGAGGTCCACCCCTGTCATTTCTGGGCCCTGTGAATAGGATATAAACTTGCAGGAGAAAGGCCTATTAACAGCCATACAGTCAGAGACAAACAGATCAATACTGTACACATCAGAGAAATGGTCTGAATGATGACTAACTACAAAAAAAAAAGACAGGCAAGCTGGGTGTGTTGACTCATGCCTTTAATTGTACCACCCAGGAGGCAGAGGTACATGAACCTCATTGAGTTGGAGACCAGCCTAGTCTATGTAATAAGTTTCAGGACTGCTTGAGATAAATATTAACAACATGCCACTCCCACCCCCCAAAAGACAACCATATAAACAAAAATAACTGGCAAAAACTCTGAAGGTCTCAGTGAACTTCTTACAAAGACTTATGCATCCACTCTAGTTGTGTATTCATCTTCCTGTAAGCTGAGTGTCACCATTTAAACTGTATGATTAAGAAAAAGTTACTGCAAGAGAATGCATGTTCAAACAGGTAAAGATGGACAGATGAAAATATAAGCAATGTATATGTAGACCTTAAAAAACGCATAGGGCAAGAGCTAGGGGACAGGAATTAGCAGCACATAGTATTACAGATGAGACGGGTTCAAGTGTCAGCGTGTACATGAGGGCTCACAACAATCAATAATCCCAAGTTCAGAGGTTCTAAGGCTGTGATTACTGTCAGCATCATACACACATCATGTGATGGGCATCCATGCATACAGGCAAGAGACTCAGAATCATTAAAAAAATAAAAACATACAAAAGATAAGATAAACATACAAATGACAAAGTCACCTTCCTCCAACACATGCAAGGATGGTTCAACATACAAAATAAATAAATAAATAAATAAATAAATAAATAAATAAATCAGTCAATATATTCCACCTATAAATAAAATGAAAGAAATAAAAAAATCACCTGACCACCTCATTAGACACTGAAAAGGCCTTTGTCAAAATCCAATGCCTTTACATAATAAAAGTGTTCAGAGACCAGGAATACAGGGGACATACCTACACATAATAAAGGTAATTTACAAAAAGCCTATAGCCAACAACAAATTAAATGGAGAGAAATTCAAAGTCACTCTACAAATATCATTAAAAAAAATTAGAAAACCAAGGTTGTCTACTCTGTCCATATCTATTCAAAATAGTGCTTGAAATTCTAGCTAGAGCAATAAGACAACTAAAGGAGATCAAGGGATACAAATTAGAAAGGAAGTAGTCAAGTATTATTATTTGGAGATGATATGATAGTCCATATAGGCAGTACAAAAAATTCTACCAGTTGATAAACACCTTCAGCAAAATGGCTGGGTACAAAATTACCTCAAAAAAAATCATAGCTCTCCTATATAGGAATGACAAATGGGCTGAGAAGAACATCACAGAAAACAATAGTCAGAAATAATATCAAATATCTTGGGGTAACTGTCCACAAGCCAGTGAAAGACTTGTTTGACAAGAACTTAAAGTCTTTGAAGAAAATATCAAAAGATTGAAAGATGTTCCCATGCTCATGCATTGGTAGAATTAACATAGTAAAAGTGGACATCCTAACAAAAAGCAATCTACAGATTCATCACAATTCCTATTACATTCCAGCACAAATATTTTCAGACCTTGAAAGGACAATGCTTAATTTCATATGGAATAATAACAAACTCAGGAGACCTAAGCCTAGTCCTGAACAATAATAGAAGTTCTGCAGGTATCACCATCCCTGACGTCAAGCTGTACTACAGAGATATAGTACTAAAAATTTCATAGTATTAGCATTAAAAATGACATATCAATTAATGCAAGCAAATCAAAGACTCACACATAAATCAACATACCTACGGGCATTTAATTTTTGATAAAGATGCAGGAAAGATACAATAGAGAAAAGAAAGCATCTTCAACAAATGGAACTGGTCTAATTGGATAAAATCATTCATTCCATTTAGATTTTCCAATTTTGTACAGTATAGGCTTTTGAAGTAAGACCTAATAAGTCTTTGTATTTCCTCGGTGTCTGTTGTTATGTCCCCCTTTTCATTTCTGATTTTTGTAGTTTGGATATTGTCTTTCTGACTTTTAGTTAGTTTGACTAAAGGTTTGTCTACCTTGTTGATTTTTCACAAAGAACCAACTCTTGGTTTCATTGATTCTTTGTAGTTTCCTGTTTTTAATTTACTGAATTCAGCCTTGAGTTTAATTATTTCCTGCCCTCTATGCCTGCTGGGTGTACTTTTTCTTTCTTTTGTTTTCTAGAATTTTCAGGTATGTTGTTAAGTTGCTAGTATGGAATCTCTCCAAATTCTTTATGAAGACACATAGTGCTACAAACTTTCCTCTTAGCTGGGCTTTCATTGTATCCCATACATTTGGGTATGCTCTGCATTCATTGTCAGTGAATTCTAGAAAGTCTTTAATTTCTTTATTTCTTCCTTAGCCCAGTGATCAATGAATAGACAGGTTTTCCATTTCCATGAGTGTGTAGGCTTTTTGTTGTATCTGTTGTTGTTGAAGTCCAGCCTTTTCCATGGTGGTCTGAAAAGATGCAGGGGATTATTTCAGTGTTCTTGTGTCTATTGAGTCTGGCTTTGTGGCCAAGTATATGGTTAATTTTGGAGATGGTTCCATGAGGTGCAAAGAAGGGACACTCTTTTGTGTTTAGATGAAAGGCTCTGTAGAGATCTATTAGGTCCATTTGATTCCTAATCTCTGTTGGTTTCATTATTTCTCTGTTTAGTTTAGTTTCTGTCTAGATGTCTTGTCATTGGTGACAGAGAGATGTTGAACTCTCCCACTATTAAAGCACATGGTTTGTTTGTTGGTGTGTGTGTGTGTGTGTGTGATGGGTGATGGGTGATGTGTGTGCTTTCCCTCTCCTGATTTTGCTGGGGTGGAATGATTTTTTTCCGTGTTTTCTTAGGTTTTTGTTAACCTTTGTTGCAGTTTTACTTGGAGTATCCTCTATAGGGCTTGATTTGTGGAAAAGATACTGTTTAACTCTGATTTTGTCATGGAACATCTTGCTTTATTCACCTATGGTGATTAAAGAGCTAATACCAATTCTCCTCAAATTTTTCCACAATACAGAAACAATGAAAATATGGAGCTGCCTGGGCTGGGGGATGGGAGAAATCTCTAGAAAGTCCCAGAGACCTGGGATGTGAGAGGCTCCCAAGATTCAATGTAGGTGACCTTAGACAAAATACCAACAGTGGGCAGATGTAAGCTGAACAGTGTACCTCCAGTGGTTAGACAGGGCCCCCAGTGGACAATCTATCTTCAAAATTTTTACCATAATTGTTCCTGTCTAAAGAAATGCAGGGAGAAAAATGGAGTAGATATTGAAGGAATGGCTGACCAGTGACTGGCCCAACTTGGGATCCATGCCATGGGTAGACATCAAACCCATACACTATTACTGATGTCATGTTGTACTTGCAGACAGGAGTCCTCTGAGAGGCTCTACCAGCAGCTGACTGAGACAGACGCAGATACAGCCAACCATTGGATGGAGATCGGAGATCCCTATGGAAGAGACAGAAGGATTGAAAGAGCTGAAGGGGATGGCCACCCCACATAAAGACCAACAGTTTCAACTAAACTGGACCCCTGATGTTCTCAGAGACTAAGCCACCAAACAAAGTGCATACACTGTCTGGTCCAAGGCCCTGGGAACATAGGGTAGCAGAGGACTGAATGCCTAGTCTGGCACCAGTGGGACAGGACGTGCCTAGTTCTGTAGAGACGTGTTACTCCCAGAGAAGGGAGATGTGGTGGGGCACCCTCTCAGAGACAAAGAGAAGGGGGATGTGGGGAGGGGAACTCTGGGAGGGGGAAATGGGCAGGGTGGCAACATTTGGGATGTAAATAAATAAGTAATAAAAATAAATAAATGAAGAACACTGCCAAATTCATTCTAGGAGGCCATAGACACTCTGATATTTCATTAGTAAGGTTTGGTCAGTTGCTATGTATTATAATGCTAAATTCTCTATCCCAAGGTCTAATTGCCTCAAGACATTGAGATCCACATGAATACCAGCTTTTTTTTTTTTTTTTAAACACATAAATTTTTTTTTGATATTTACTTTATATACATTTCAAATGTTTTCCCCTTTGGAAACCCCCTATTCCATTCCCCCTCCCCCTGCCTCTATGAGGGTGCTCCCTTACCCACCCACTCCTGTCTTCCCTCCACTACATTGTAGCATTCCCCTACACTGGGGCATCTAACACCCTCAGGCCCAAGGGCCTCTCCTCCCACTGATGGCCAACAAGGCACTCCTCTGCCATATATGTGGACAGCACCATGGGTCCCTCCATGTGTATTCTTTGATTGGTGGCCCAGTCTCCAGGAGCCCCAGGGTTTTGGCCAGTTGACACTGTTGCTCCCTCCATGGGGCTGCAAATTCCCTCAGCTCCTTCAGTCCCTTCTCCAACTCCTCCAACTGGGACCCCATGATCAGTCCAATGGTTGGTTGTGAGCATCTGCCTCTGTATTTGTCAGGCTCTGCCTGAGACTCTCTGGAGACAGCTTATCATGCTTCCATCAGCAAGCACTTCCCAGCATCCACAAGAACGTCCAAGTTTGGTGGCTGTATATGGGATATATCCCCAGGTAAGGCAGTCTCTGGATGGCCTTTCCTTGCATCTCTGCTCCACACTTTGTCTCAATATTTCCCCCTGTGAGTATTTTGTTCACATTCTAAGAAACACTGAAGCATCCACATTTTGATCTTCCTTCTTCTTAGGCTTCATATGGTCTGTGAATTGAATCTTGGGTATTCTGAACTTTAGGGCTAATATCCACTTATCAGTGAGTACATACCGTGTTTGTTCTTTTGTGACTGAGTTACCTCACTCAGGATGATATTTTCAAGTTCCATCCATTTGCCTTCCAATTTCATGAAGTCATTGTTTTTAATAGCTGAGTAGTATTTCATTGTGTAAATGTACCACATTTTCTGAATCCATTCCTCTGTTGAGAGACCTCTGGGTTGTTTCCAGCTTCTGGCTATTATAAATATGGCTGCTATGAACATAGTGGAGCATGTGTCCTTATTACATGTTGGAGCATCTTCTGGGTATATGCCCAGGAGTGGTATAGCTGGGTCCTCAGGCAGTATTATGTCCAATTTTCTGAGGATCTACCAAACTGATTTCTAGAGTGGTTGTACCAGCTTGCAATCCCACCAGCAATGGAGGGGTATTCCTCTTTCTCCACATCCTCAACAGCATCTGCTGTCACCTGAGTTTTTGATCTTAGCCATTCTGACTAGTGTGGGGTGGAATCTCAGGGTTGTTTTGATTTGTATTTCCCTGATGACTAAGGATGTTGAACATCTCTTTAGGTGCTTCTCAGCCCTTTGAGTTCCCTCAGTTGAGAATTCTCTGTTTAGCTTTGTTCCCCATTTTTTGATAGGGTTATTTGGTTCTCTGAAGTCTAACTTCCTGTGTTCTTTGTATATATTGGATATTAGCCCTCTATCGGATGTAGGATTGGTAAAGATCTTTTCCCAATCTTTTGGTTGCCATTTTGTCCTATTGACAGTGTCCTTTGCCTTACAGAAGCTTTACAATTTTATGAGGTCCCATTTGTCAATTCTTGATCTTAGAGCATAAGCCATTGGTGTTCTGTTCAGGAACTTTTCCTCTGTGCCCATGTGTTCAAGACTTTCCCCCACTTTCATTTCTATTAGATTCAGTGTATCTGGTTTTATGTGGAGGTCCTTGATCCACCTGGACTTGAGCTTTATACAGGGAGATAGGAATGGATCAATTTGCATTCTTCTACATGTAGACCGCCAGTTGATCCAGCACCATTTGTTGAAAATGCTGTCTTTTTTCCACGGGATGGTTTTAGCTCCTTTGTCAAAGGTCTGTGGATTCATTTCTGGGTCTTCAGTTCTATTCCATTGATCTACCTGCCTGTCACTGTACCAATACCATGCAGTTTTTATCACTATTGTTCTGTAGTACAGCTTGAGGTCAGAGATGCTGATTTCCCCAGAAGTTCTTTTATTGTTGAAAATAGTTTTTGCTATCCTGGGTTTTTTGCTATTCCATATGAATTTGAGAATTGCTCTTTCTAAGTCTATGAAGGATTGAGTTGGAATTTTGATGGGGATTGCATTGAATCTGTAGATTGCTTTCGGCAGGATGGCCATTTTTACTATATTAACTTTTTTACTATATTAATCCACGAGTATGGGATATCTTTCCATCTTCTGAGGTCTTTGATTTCTTTCTTCAGAGACTTGAAGATCTTATACAGATTTTTCACTTGGTTTGGTCAGAGTCACACCAAGATAATTTATATTGTTTGTGACAATTGTGAAGGATGTCATTTCCCTAATTTCTTTCTTAGCCTGTTTATCCTTCGAGTGAATACCAGCTTTTGTTGTAAAAACCTTGCCCTGAAAGTTATCCACAATTCAGTAATAAAGAAGCCTACAGCTTCTAGCAGGGCAGAAAAGAGGTAGGCAGGGTTTGGTTCCTGGGCTTGGGGCCTGAGGCAGAGTCCCTGAGGGGAGAGAGGAGGAGAAGGAAGAAGCCACCATGGGGTAGGTGAATATTGAGCACAAGGCCATCCATGATAGCTGCCACTTGGAGTAGGAGCAGCACAGGCAAAACATGGCAAGTTATATCTCAGGACCATTGACAGGGAAATAGACAAAATAAGACAGAGGGTTGATATCTGCCCAGCTCTTGGGCCTTAAGGCATATTATAAATATAAAGGTTTTGTGTCTTTTATCTGGGAACTAAATGATCTAAGGTGGAGTAGAAACCCCTAAATAATGTTTACTATAACACCTAAACCACAAAAAGACACAACAATGAAAGAGAATTTCAGACTAAACTCCCTTATGAACATTCCCATAAAAATACTCAATAAAACATCTGTATACCAGTTTACAAGAACACATCAAAAACAACACCCACCATAATCCAGTAAGCTTCACAAATGCAGGAATGGGACAACATATGAAAATCCACCAATGTAATGCAACATATGAATAAAATGAATAAAAAATACCACACATGATTATCTCATTAGATGCTAAAAAAACTTTTGAAAAAAAAATCCTACACCCTTTCATGATAAAAGTCTAGGAGAGATCACAGACACAAGGCACATACCAAAATGCAATAAAGGCAATATGCAGGAAGCAAATAGCTAACATCAAACTAAATGGAGACAAACTTAAAGCAATCACATTAAAATCTGGGACAAGCAAAGCTGCCCACTCTCTCCATATCTATTCGATATAGTACTTGAAATCTGGCTAGAGCAATAAGAACACTAAAAGATCAACGGGATAAAAATCGAAAAGGAAGAAGTAAAAATATCACTATTTGCAGACGATATGATAATATACATAAGGGCCCCCAAAATTTTATCAAGGAATTCCTCTACAGGTGATATAAACACCATCAGCAAAGTGGCTGGATACAAAATTAACTCAAAAAAATCAGTAGCCTTCTTTATACAAATGATCAACAGGCTAAAGAAGTAATGAGGGAAATAACACATTTCACAATAGCCACAAATAACATAAAATAACTTGGTGTAACTCTAACCAAGCAAGTCTTCAGGACAAGAACTTCAAGTCTTTGAAGAAAGAAACTGAAGAACATATGAGAAGATGGAAAAAAATCTCCTATACTCTTGGACTGGTAGGATTAACACAGTAAAAATGGGCATTACACCAAAAGCAATCGATAGATGAATGCAATCTGATAGAAGAGAAAGTGGAGAATAGCTTTGAATGCATTGTCACAGAAGACAACTTCCTGAACAGAACATCAACAGCTCAGGCACTAAGATCAACAATTAATAAGTGGGACCTCATGAAACTGAAAAGCTTCTATAGGGCAAAGGACAAAACAGTAGTCTACAGAATGGGAAAAGATCTTTACCAACCCTACCCAAACTACATAAACAACTCAAGAAATTAGACACCAACAACCAAGCAACCAAATTTTAAAATGGGGTGCAGAGCTAAAATGAGAATTCTCAACAGAAAAATCTTTAATGGCTGAGAGGCACTATAAGAAATCTTCAGCATCTTTAGTCATCAGGGAAATGTAAATCAAAACCACTCTGGGATTCCATCTTATACCATCAGAATGGCTAAGATGAAAATCTCAAGTGACAGAACATACTGTCAATAATGTGGAGTCGCCTATAAACAGCCATAAAGTACAGGATAACCATTCTACAATCCAGACCCAAAGAAGCAAAGTAACAAATAGGGCTCAAGGGAGAATGCTTGAGTGTAACTGGGAAAGGGAAATAAAATAGACCTCTGAGGTGCATGGAGGAAGAGAAGTGGGTGGGAGAGTGCGTGGAGTGGGAACAGGAGTGATCCAGATGTGGAGAGAATAGCAGGAGAGAGAACTGGGAGAGGACTGGGAAAAAGAACTGGAAATGGGGAGGGGGGCGGGATATCTCTGTGACAAGCTAGAAATCCAGGACAATGGAAACTCTCAGGGATCTATGAGGGTGACCACAGCTAAGACTCCTAGAGAGGGGATACAGAACATAAAATGGTCAACTCCTCTAACCAGGCAAGGCTTCCAGTGGAGGGCTGGGGATACCAAACTAGCCAAAAATCGTTAACCCACTTTTTTTTTTCTTGCCAAAATAAGTGCAGAGATAAAGAGGGAGCAGAAAGTGAGGGAATGAACAACAAATGATTGGCCCAACTTGATTCCCATGCCTTGAGAGAGCCCACCCTTGACACTATTAGTATTATTCTACTATACTTGCAGAAGGAAGCCTAGCATAACAATCATCTGTGTGGCTTCACCTACCAGATGAAGAAAATAGATGCTGAGACCCAAACATTGGGTGGAGGTTGGGAAAATCTTGTGGAAAAAGGAAGGAAAGGGCCAGAGAGTCCAGCAAAACCACGCTTGGGAGGGGGAAAGCCAACAAGCTATGTGAGGTCTCGGGCAGAGTGGCCAAAGGCCACTTCCACTGGTGGTCAGTTGGGAGTGTTGAGCTGGGATTGAAGGTAACTGAGCAACTGAAGTTGAGGACAGACTTAGGGTGCTGAGCTAAGAGTGCTGGAGAGAGCACGCTGGCCTCAGGAGATTGACGATGCCCAGCAACTGAGCCAACAAGGCAAGCTGAAATTGAGCAACATGTGTGTCTGTGTTTTTCATCCGCAGATCCAATATCCTCTGGGTGGGGGCTGGTAGCACACAGGTTCCCAGAGTTAAGGTGGGGTAGCAAACTCAACACTAAGCAATTCTGAAGTGGATATTGTCTTGGGTAGAGTCCCAGAACTTCTCTGAGTTCCAATTTTCTCATATACAAAATAAGACATTAAATGATCTCCTAGGGCCCTCTCAAAGCTCTAATTTTTTTTTAAAAAAGTTTCCTATTCTATTTCAAAAATCGCAGGCTGTGTAGACACAAAGACAACTAGCAAGGGTAGGGAACTACTTTAATTTTCTTTTTAAAAGCAAATAAAGTTATGGACTCAAGGATGGAGCAGGGAGTATTACCAGTTGATCTTGCCCCTATACACAATATTAGCTTCTGGGGTCTGTAACCTGACACAGCAAAAGCCAATGAGTGGCCTATGTCTCAAACCTCTGAGCTGACTTACCTGTGTCTACAGGATTGCACATATCTGCATAGGACAGAGAGTTCCCTAATTGGAAATTCAATATTCAATGGCTCAAGCTAACCTTCCTGTATACTGACCAACCTGTTCTGTCTTCATTCGCATGGCATGAATTAATACATGTTGGGAAATTATAAAACTACCCGCCTACTTCTTCAGTCAGGTCCTTCTTCATAATGAGGTCTACTGCAGCTGACTGCCTTAAACTGCAGTCTGTGATCTAGCTATTGCCTTCCCATTTCCCCCTGCACTGTTCACAATAAACTATTCCTCCTGTTCTGGTCTGAAAGCAGAGGCCATGCTCCACACACAAATCCTTTTCCTATTGCTTAAATGTTTCTTGTGGTCTACGTGACTCAAATTGGTAATTTAAAAACTCTATGATGCTACAACCCCTTAATTTAAGAATATTAGAATTTTAATTTTAGTCAAGTGGACAGCAAGATAGACTAGTCTGTATCTAGGGTCAAGGCTACCTGAAACAATGTAACAGACATGCTTCAGCAGGACGTACAGCTGATCTAGAATTAATATGTCTGCCCAGAGAGAAATAACTTGATGAACGTTAAGATATTAATGAAGAAAAATTCTTGAAGAATAGTATGCATCCAGCACTGGCTAGTGCCCAAAGAGCAGCTAGCCTAGAACACATCTTCCATCCTATACATGCTGGGTCAGGCCCCAGGTTACACTACAAATGGGACAGGAGACTGCAAACTCTAACCCCTTAGGCATAAGGGAGGTTTACACAACCAAGTATTCCCAGATCCTGGAACAGCAGATCATCGTAGCGTGACAGGGTCCAGAGGTGAATGTGCCGGACTATGAGAGAGACTGTCAAAGTATAAGGGGAAAAGGTAAAAGCCGGGGCGGGGAGCTGTATCGAGCATGTTAACAGCATGTTAGCTCCTCCTAAACTGAGGAGCAGCTAGCTCCTATCAGCTCTCCAGCTCAGGTCAGCTCTGTGTGTACAAGATAAGAATGAAGTAATGATGTGACTGTCCCTTATAACTAATAAAAGCAGAGGCTCACAGCAGGCAGGCGGAGATCTTGATGCTGCTATAGTGAAGACCGTCCTGCTGTCTGGCTCTCTGACAAAAGGACAACTGGCTGCATCTATATAAGAGGATCCAGAGGAAGGAGCCACCGCCTAAGAAGAAAACAGGACTTTGATGGCACACCAGGCCTTAATGTTGGTTATGACCCGACCTGCTTCTTTGAGCAGCTTCTTAGACTCCTGTCCTTTAACATGGGCACCGGACTAGTAGCTGTTTAAAATCTGGGTTGTCTCCTTCCTTACGGTTGGAGCCAAATGTCTACACAATCCTGGTGAACAAACGCGTGTATCCAGCACCTAATCTCTTGCAGGCCTCATACTCATATTAGCTAAACTACTTTATGGGACCTATTATCTCCTAAGTATTGGTAAATCCTTTCCATTATCAATTGTACCCTTCTACATCTCAGCATAATAGTGGAGTGCTACCTAACACATAAGATTCCATTTACAACATCTACAGAATTAACTCCAAATGGATCTTACTCCTAAATGTTCAATACGAAGAACAGAGATTCTAGAGATGCTAGATAAACTAAAACGGCAACCTGCCGTCCTCTGGTGCACAAAAAGCATGGTGATGTTGACTACAAAGATGTCTCTACACACAGCTCATGTCCCCAAAGCTCTGCACAGATTCAGCCCACAGAGTAAAGTTATTCAGAGGCCACCACTCGGGTACAGGGACCGCAAAGGGGTTCATACAAAACCACATCTGGCCACTAGTTCCCATCCATTCCCAAGGATCGCCTACCAAAAGGGATCCCGAGGCTCAGCAGCCCACTCCTCCCCAGACTGCGGCCCGTCGCTCACCATATCGTGGCTTCCAAGCTCGCGTGCACCCCTCACAGCCCCAGGTACACGCAAAGATAACGCTTGCATTTTCCCAGCTTCAGAACGGAGCCTGGAGCCCGGCGCCCGGAAGAGCCCGCCTCCCCTATGTCCGACGCTCCGACTGCAGGTTCTGATTGGCTAATGCGGCCTGAATGACAGGAGTCCCTCGTTTGTAGTTGGAGTTTAAGGAAGAACACAGAACGGAATATTTCCTGGCACTGGGTTCCACCCCAGGGCAAGACCTTTCCCAGATCAGCAGATGTTTCCACTTCAGTAGCCCTTGCCCTGCAGTAGCTTCACTTCCGTCTTTCCTTGCTTGGTAGGCACTTTTCCTTTTTCCTCCTGGACACAGCACATTACAAAATGTGGAGTGGAGTGGAGTGTTTCTCCTGTCCCACAGTGGAAGAGTACCCACGGTATTAATAATTAAGGAGAGATTTTAGAAAACAAAACGTTTGTTCTGTGGGTTCTCGGTGAGGTCAGGTGAACTGCAGCTACGTTTTACCTGGTTGGCAAGGGTACTTCAGACAATCCTGAGAGAAAACCTGGAACCAGATCACAAACACAATGAAATGTGTTTCTCCCACAAGAAGGCTGGATGGTGGATCCATTCCTATAGTTTTCTTCCTGAAATTCAGGTCTATCTCTTGACAAATTAACACTAATGATAAGTGTAGTCTCCTCGGTAACTTGAATAATTAGAAAGAAATGATTCGAGGAAGAATGCTGTTTATGAGCACTATTGGCATTTTTCTGAGTTAAGTTAAGGTGATAAAACACAGCTGTATTAGTCAGGGTTCTCTAGATGAACAGAACTGAGTCTCTCTTTCCCTCCATATATGCAGAAAGGGGTTTATTAGAATGGCTCACGGGCTGTGGTCCAGCTGGTCCAACAAGTGCTGTCTGCCAAATAAAATCTGAAGAATCCAGTAGTGCAGTCCATAAGGCTGGGTGTCTAAGCTGGGTTTAACTGTATACCACATTTTCAAAGAAGTAGGTTCCAATGCCAGCAAAGGAATGAACTTGCTAGCCAGAGATAGGGCAGAGAGAGAGAGAGAGAGAAAGAGAGAGAGAGAGAGAGAGAGAGAGAGAGAGAGAGAGATTGATTGATTCTCTTTTCAATGTTCTCTATTTATGTGGGCTGCCACCAGAAAGTGTGGCCCAGATTAAAGGTGGATCTTAACCCCTTAATAGAGGGGCCCTCCCACTTCATAAGCTTTAATTAAGAAAAATCTCTCAGGCTGGAGAGATGGCTTAGCCGTTAATGGCTAGGCTCACAACCAAAAATATAAGAAAAATCTCTCACAGGTATATGCAGCTCTTTGGGTTTACTAATTTGTAGTCAGTTTGTCTACCAAGAATAGCCATCATAACAGCCAGACAGAAGAACATAGAGATATTTCTTACCAGCAGCAAGCACAGGAATCATTTTACAAAACCCAGGAAGCATGGGGATTTTCTTTAGGGAGCCTGGACACATTCACGTAGAATTTGCCTGGTTTGTCAGGTGACAGCAGATGCTGTTGAGGATGTAGAGAAAGAGGAACACTCCTCCTTTGCTGGTGGAAATGCAAGCTAATACAACCTCTCTGGAAATCAGATTGGCAGACTCTCAGTAAAATGAACATAATACTACCTGAGGACCCAGCTATTCCACTCCTGGGCATATACCCAGAAGGTGCCAACATGTAGTAAAGACACATGTTCCACTATGTTCATAGCATCCATATTTATAATAGCCAGAAGCTGGAAACAGATGTCCCTCAACAGAGGAATGGATACAGAAAATGTGGCACATTTACACAATGGAATACTACTCAGCTAGTAAAACAATGACTTCATGAAATTCGCAGGCAAATGGATGGAACTTGAAAATATCATCCTGAGCGAGGTAATGCAGTCACAAAAGAATGAACACGGTATGTACTCACTGTTAAGTGGTTATTAGCCCAAAAGTTCGAAATACCCAAGAGTCACTTTACAGCAACCATTGGGCTGAGCGTGAAGTCCCAGATGGAGGAGAGGGGACTGAAGGAACTGAGGGAATTTGCAGCCCCAGGGAGGGAGCAACAGTGGCAACTGGCCTGACCCCTTGATGCTCCGGGAGACTGGATCACCAACCAAAGAATACACATGGAGGGACCCATGGTGCTGGCCACATATGTGGCAGAGGAGGGTCTTGTTAGACATCAGGGGGAGGAGAGGCCCTTGGGCCTGAGGGTGTTAGATCCCCCAGTATAGGAGAATGCCAAGGAGGGATGATGAGAGTGGGTGGGTGGGGGAATACCCCCATAGAGGCAGGGAGAGCGGGGAGGGAATAGGGAGGTTCCAAAGGGGAGATCTGGAAAGGGGGAAACATTTGAAATGTAAATAAAGTATCAAGAAAAAAAAAAAATGACTGAGTCAGAGTCCTCATAGGGCAGCATTTCCAGCACTTGTGCATGAGCTCTTTGTGGTTTTTGCACTGAGCTGTCCCTGAGAAATTTCCAGTACACAGTTTGGAGCTGTCGCACTGTTTGAACAGTCTTGGGGTGTTCATTCGATAAACCATCCCTGTTTAACTGAAAAAAGCCTTACCTCTTCTGTTTTATTTGAGGACCCTCTCGTTGAACAGCCTGTTTTTGAGTGCTGAATCTCTAGCACTACTCACTGAGGTGAAAATAGCAATAATATTAAATTGTTCAAGATACAGAAATGTGCTAGGAAGTTAAAAATCATGTAAAATGAGTGTAACAAATACCAAATGAATGACATCAAGGGATAGGAGGGAAATTCAAGGTTAAACAAAGGAGAAGAAAAAGAAATAAGAGTAGGAAAGAAAGTCATAAAAAAGCAAGAAATTAGAAAATATGAAATAAATGAAGTTTAATATGTTAATCTGTTGGAAGGTATCTGTATCATGATTTCATCATATTAAATTTTTATGAAATATTAAAAAAAAAAAAGAATTTTGCCTGATTTGGTCATGTTCCCAGCTCAGCGTTGAGCAGAAACATGCACAATTTATTTTAAAAGACAGAAGGAAATGTCTCTGACATGTCTCTGACATGTTCATCTTATACCTCAAAGTCATAACTGAACCCAGGGAGAATAAGACCACTACCACAATTTCAAGAGAAACTTGAACCACCTAAGAGCTAGCCATCAAGTGGCTCCTAAGTCCTGTTAAAGAAGTCAGCCCTGAATCCACTTCTAGGGCCTCTGTTTTTTAATTAATTTATTAATTAATTTATTTATATCCATTTTAATGAGAATTAAAAGATACAATGTGTCAACGACATTTAAAAAAAAAACTAATGGATAAGACAAGTGAATCAAACTTTGTTTATATTCTAAAAATTACAAGAGACTGAAAATGTAGTGTTAGTTCATTGTTTTTTTTCCAGTTGAAAACTCTTCATGTGCATCGCCTCTATCTTTGATGTCACTGCTACCAATAAACATAGAATACAGCTTTAAAACCTAATCACCACGGTCAACTATGAAAAAGTAAATCAATGATACTTCTTTCAAAATAAAATACAAAGACTAATTTTGTCTCATGGTCCTCAATACCTGGAACATCATGCCAAAATATAAAAGTTTAAAGGGAATATTATTCTCCTCTAATTGCACCAAAAATGTAGCTACTGTATGCTGGTGTGATGACAACTAGTAGTGGGTAGAGCTACCAGAAGATATAACATACAGTTTTGCTCACAATTAGTAAAAGAAAAGTTCAATTTAATGTGACACTGTAACAGGACAGACAATGCTTCGGGTCAATGTGCTACAACTTGGTTCTCTTGTAGTTTAAAAAGATAGTGTACTTACCTTAAATTTACACAAAACATTAGCAAACATAGTTGTTCATGGTTAAAATAAAACAATGTAAATAAATTTAACCCAGTGTTAAATATATTCACATGATCACCACTGTGATTCAAATGGTCCCTAATGAAGCTACACGGCAGTATATGTACATAACATTTGCCACAGCAGTTTTTGATCTTTTGAGTGTTGCAGACCAGGTAATTTTACAAGACAATAATCTTGTAACAATTCTTCATATTATGAAAGGAAATAAATGTAAGTAGTTTCATTCCTCGGGGGGGGATGGGGCAATTCCTCTAAAAAGTCAGTGCAAATTGAAGACAGTTCTACCTTCTTGAGTATTTGAACTTGACCAAGATAGACTGAGGAAAAACAAATCTTAGGATGTTAGTGAATCTCCTAACATAGTCAGTGGCACTCAGCAGAAATATGCCACCAAGAGGACCATCAAGCCCTACAGCAGGGCCTTCTGAGAATATGTTTGCTGTGGCTGAGGTGGCTGTTGGCTGCCTCCTGTTTGAGGCAGGGCTGATGATGTTAAAGTAAAGTTTGGCACCTGGGACACATTAGGTCCTGAATTCTGGTATATGGTGACATCAGCAGGTACAGGCACAGTAGCAGGTACAGGAACAGTAGCAGGTACTACAGCAGCAG
>JADRCH010000162.1:87971-98163 GCA_019843965.1 Rhynchomys soricoides
GAGGAGGAGGAGGACGAGGAGGAGGAGGACGAGGAGGAGGAGGACGAGGAGGAGGAGGAGGAGGACGAGGAGGAGGAGGAGGAGGAGGACGAGGAGGAGGAGGACTATATATTGATGCCTGGCTGGGATACGAATTTCCTTGAACAGAACTAACCATTGCATTTGGGTAAGAAGCCTGGGTCTGCTGAGTAGGAAGAGCTGGGTTTGCAGACGGTGGGACTGCTCCTTGGCAGGTAGGAGACAGCTGCTCTGGGGGAAGGCTGTAGCTCTGCAGATGGGTCATCTGTGCACTCCCTGCACCCAGGTAGGTACTGCCTGGATGTAGCAGGCCCTGGATGTACCTGGGAAGCAGAACCACCAGATGACTGCATATAATACTGCTGATTCTGTAATTTTGCATACATTGAATACATTGGATCTTCATTCATTAACTTCAGATACAATGAAAGTGCTCCATCACCTTCACATTTAGTTCTGAGAGTTCTGAATGCTTTCTATCAATACCTTCCAGCTTTTCATCAATGAGAGGTCCCATCTGGTGACACATCACTTCAAGATGAAGTAGCTCTGGTAAGTCTGGCTGATTATCACTGGGATCTGTACTTTGCAACATCTGTAACAACTGGTCCATTTTATCCTCATCAATATAGGCTGGTTCTGGTTCTGGTTCTGGTTCTATTGTCTCTATCTGAACATCATCACTGAATTGTACCGTCTTCTTCTCTGTTTTAATCATTTCTGGTTCAGGAGTAAGATCTGCAGTTACAAAATTAGAAGGAAAAAGTCCTATGCCTTGATGGGTTTCATCTTTCCACCAATTGGGATCACTGTCATCAAGGACTGTAATAATTTCTCCAGCTTTAAAAGTAAGCTTATTATCCTCAGCAGCTTCAAAATCATACATGGTGCGAACCTTTCTGCCTTCATGTTGGTGGTTAGTGATGAGATTAGATGTGCTTGGTACAATGTGGAGAGGGGGGTTCACTGCTGCCTTTGCTCCTCGAGGGACAACTCAATAGCTTTTGCTAAATCGTCTTCTTCCTTTATGGAAGCCACAGTGCCAGGGTCCTTGGCTACCAGAGCTGGGATTGCTTTCGCTTGTTCTGAAGCCTGAAAGCCAGTAGCTGGGAATGTTACGCCTTGTTCCTTAAGATTCTTGATCACTGCCGATATAAGACTAAGCTGTGGGCCATTCTTAAACTCATCTGTCCATTCAACCATAAGAGCCTTTAATTTTTCACGTACTTTAGGATGACCCTTATTTAATACGTTGCTTACTTCACTAGCAAAATCTCTTGAACATACTTCTAAGTGAAAAATTTTGCCACAGTTTGATACACATGCTCCTAAAAGAGTTAAAGCTTGCATTGCAACATGGGGGTCTTTATGGTTCACTCTTTTCATAATAGAACAAAGACAATCTTTAGGTCCTGTGCGAGATTGGCCAACCTGATCACAAATATCCAAGATGAGGCCCCAGTCCTCTGCAGTATTCTACTCACTAGTTGCTTTCTCAGCATCCTGGTTGAAGGGGTTGGTGGCAAAGAGAGATATGTCCGCTGCATGCCGAGGTGTCTCCAGGGACTGCCCCTCGACACCAAGGCACTCAAGGTATGGTGGAGGAAGGAGGCCCCTCAGGTACAAAAACAGCAAGGGAGACTGGGAGACTAACAGTGCAGGGTCCTTCTCAGCCCCTCCTCTAACCCACCCCCAGCAACCTTAGGGCCTCTTTTAAGTGGTAAAATCACAAGTTTCCTCCAAGCAGGTTTACAGAAAACAGACAATGAGGCAATAGGAAAACACAGAAACAAACAAACAAACAAAAAACCAAATGAACAAAAATGTGGTCACTGTGCAATTAAGGAGAGTCAGGGATGTTCAGGATGTTCTAAAAAATATGTAAAGGCCATGGGCCAGGCAGTCAGGCTCCGGGAAAAAGACTTAAGCACAGCAAATCAGCTCTTACAGTAAATGGTGTATTTTGAACAATACAGTATAATGGCTCCTGCCTTCAAAATGGAGTCAGGCAGGTTCCTCACAAGTAAACGAGACTGTGAATGTAGCCTACATAGGAGCCAATATTACCTGTAAATCATGATGTGTGCTCTTAAAGACAGATGTATCAGTGTGACAATTCCCACACATACAAATAACATATAACGCATACTTGGATGAACAGCTACGCTGAGCTATTCTATGCTCAGAAGAAGGCTGCTTTTGCCTCTGAGCAGGCAGGCTCAGAGGAAGGCCATGGCTGCCTCCATGCTGGACCAGAAAGAGTGCATTTTAACTAACCCTGGCTGCTGTCTCAGGTCTGTGACAACACCAAAGAGTACGTTGAGTATTCTTCTTAAATGGATGGGGAGAGAGTTTGGAAATTAATTGGTATCGTCAGCATTGAAAGAACACGTCAAGCCGTGAACGTCAAGGCTCAACAGTTTAGAGAAGAGGCTGCTCTTCTAGAGGGTGCAGGTTCAATCCCAAGTATACACGTCTTTTCTACCCTTCATTTTTATTTTAGTTACATGGGTATCTGCCTACTGTGTCTGTACGCAGTACCGGCAGAGTCCAGAAGGGGGCGGAAGATACCAACAACTGGAGTCACAGCACACGTTAGCTACCATATGAGTTATGGAAAAGGAACCTGGGTCCTCTGGGAACACCCTGTGCTCTTATCTGCTGTGCCATCTCTCTAGCCTCTCTTTTTTAAACTTAAAGTTTCCTTTGATACTTGTTCACTGAAATCTATCGCGTCTCAAACGCCCTTCCTTGTCTTCCCTCCATTCCTTCCTTCCCAAAGTCTTCCTTGTTGTGGATGAGTAATCCCTTAATGTATGGCTACAGCGTCGTCGTCGTCGTCGTCGTCGTCGTCGTCGTCGTCGTCATCGTTTGTGTGTATGTGGTCTCAGGAGTGATCACATTGCATTAAATAGTCAGTTCAGGAGTTGATTCCTGCTGTAGGCAGATTCTCTGACCTGCAGATGAATTGAACTCTTTAATGCACAGTGGGAGTCTAACCCCTCTAATGACCTAGGCTGCCTTGAACAGGAAATATGAGAAGGAATAGAAACCTTGAGATGGAAAATACATGAGTTACAATAGTACAATACAATACTTGAGAACATTACAGAGTTTGTACAGAATAATACAATAGTTGAGAACATTGCAGAGTCTTTGATGGCACCCAGGTTTCATTCCCAGTACGTACAGCAGCTCACATCTGTCTCTAATTCCAGTTTCAGGGGATCTGACAAAAATCTGTTCACCTCCCTAGGCAGGCATAAATTCACCAGGCAGGAATGAGGCAAAGTCACAGAAACAGGCAAAACACCACATACATGAAATACACGTGAAATACTACTTCTGTGTCCATAATAATTCTCAATAACGAATATGGCCAAGAATGGTAGCACAGACATTAATGCAAGAACTTAGAGCCTAAGACAGTCTGATATCCCTGAGTTCAAGGGCATTTTAATCTCCTTAGTCACTTGCATGGAAGACTAATCTCAAGAATACCCCCCAAAGTTTTAAAGGTGAATATAATTTTTATTTGTTTTCTTTGGTTGAAACAGGATCTCAGAAGAACCTCATCTGATTTTGATTTACTACTTATACTATAATGTATAATACATATTGAATCTCTTATAAATTCACATATACGCTTAGTCACGTGCCTGTGGACCATCGTTGCTAGCATCCCAGTCTTCTATGAAAGAGGAAGCTGACAAATAATTTACTATTGCTAACTCTGTTTAGGAGGACAGGAGAATGTTGTTTCTGCGGCTGCTTCTTCATGGCAGTCTACACTTGTCAATCTTGGGATCACTTCTACCCCCAGTGTCATGGTATTCATGGAACCTGCTCTAGAGCTACAGGTAAAACTTACCCCTTCCTGGTTTCCTCTACTTGGAAGGGGAGACTTCTGTATTCCCATCTTCCACAGAGCACTTCCATATAGTTACCTGACTATTGTTGTGATAAAATTCACCAGGACCGAGTCTTTTACTTATAAAAGAAAGTATTGGGCTTATGGATCCAGATTCAGAGATGTTGCAGGCATAATAAACACATAGCAGCAGGAAGACCTGAGAGCTCACATTTTGAACCTTAGGTATGAGGTAGAGAATACACTGGGCATGGCTAGAGGCATTCATAGCCAATAAGCCTAACCCTATGATACATCTCCTTCAAAAAGGCCACACCTCTAATCCTTCCCAAAGAGTTCCACCAACTGGGAAACAAGTATTCAAACATGTACGACCATGGAAGCCATTTTCATTTAACCAACACATCTTTCTTCAACTCTTGGATTGTGACAGCGACTTTTTAGCTGACCACATTCTACCATAATCTTAAACGAGACTGTTATGTTTCCAACATACAACGCCACGGAATATTAACCACATGTTCTATCTATCAAGGCTCTATTTTTGTGATTTTCTATGTAATGGTCTACATTAAACTCCAAAGCAAAGTTTCAGCATCACATCTATAGCCACCCTGCACTCCTGAAGTGTGGTCTGGCTTGTAAACCATTGCCTATCTTAGTTGTAACTTCTATTTAGGACTTCCAAGTGAAACCTCAGTTGTCACATCCTGTCTTACTTCGACGTGTCCTGGGAAAGTTATTTTTTCAAAGTGAAAATTTCAAGGTAATATCTGACAATTATAGCTTTGGTAGATTTGGGGCATACCTATCAACAATGATTGCTACATAGGTTTATTTAGAAAAGAAACTGTGTTACCAATTAAGGCAGATGACAGAGCTTCCGTTACAGAAAGACAATTCTTTTATCTCTAATCTCAAGTCATCTCTCTCAACTATACGATTAAATTTTAACTGGCACAGTACTAAAATTCACATGTGCATCATTCCAAGAGACCATGTATGCTTTGCTAGGAAAAGAGGTAGCTCCAGAGAAAAGAAGTACCAAATTTACCTCCCTTTTCCAAATGACTTCTGTGACTGCTCTGTGTGTGTGTGTGTGCATGTGCACATGCTCACGTGCATGTGTTAATTTGTATTAAAATTATTATTGTCTTCTTAAGTAGATGGAAAAAATTTTATAAATTAATTACTATCATCAGCACCGAAATAGCATATCCTGGCACTGGAGACATGGCTCAACAATTTAGAGAAATGTCTGCTCTTCTAGAAGATCCATATTTGATTCCAAGCACACTCAGGTTTTACAACCATCTGTTACTCCAGGTCCAGGGGATTCAACACCCTCTTCTGGCCTCTGCAAATACCAGACATGCATGTGGTGCATAGACATACATGCAGACAAAACACACATACACATAAAATAAATTAGGGGACAAAAACCAAACTAGGAAAAAACTTAGTTGTACTGTGGTCTAGTACAACCAGCCAGTGTATCAAAAGGCAGTGTATCAAAAGGCAGTTGTTATGCTGTGGTCAGAATATAAAGAACTTTTCCCAGTAAGTCAGGGTAGTGGGAAATGGCTTGATTTGCAGAAGATATAGGGATTAATGCTTGTGCAGAGTGAGTAATTGGAGATTGTGCTAACATGTCAAGTACACAGAGGTGAGACTAAGTTCGTGGTTGTCCAGCAGGAGACTGTCAATTGCTATTGATGTTTGTGACTGGGCGAGGGAAGAAGAGAAGCTTTGCTTTATTTGCTTTGTACCCCAAGTTTAGAAAAAACCCAGGTGTCTTTATTTTAATGGCAAAGACCTCTAAACTGATAAACAAAATGAGTAGTTATTGATGTCATATTCCAACCTTTAAAAAAAACCATAGTCATCAGAAATAATATCCATTTTGACATCAGGAATCCTTACCATTTTCCAGGACAAATGGCCTTTAATAAAGTTTTATCTCTCATGAACTTTTTATAACTTATTTAGACACTTTACCACATGCTCAAGTTTTTCCTCACATCATTCCAATATCAGTTTTTGAATACTCACCACGTTAGGAGAACAATAATGTCTACAGTCCTATTTATATAAAGTTGTTACCTCTCCGTGTTCATCATCTTTACCTGAGCATGTGTGTTAACAACTTTATACATCTTCTCATCACTTTGTGGGCAGCTGACTTTCTGTCTACCTGGCCAAACAAGTCTGTTCTAACAACTGCCACAGTCACAGGCATCAGAATAGAAAGCACTAGAAAGCAGTAAGGAAAATACACTAGTGATAAAAAAGAAGACTCAGCCCTGTATGCCAGGATTCACCACTGAAACTATGTTTCAATGGGAGACACAGGAGATGTCCCATGAATTGAGGTCCTGGTTCTCTTTATTTTGAGCCACACACAGGGCAGTGGCCTATTGTCATTCCTCTGAGCTGACAAAATAACCTGACACAAAGCAATGAACAGGGGAAAACATTCATGCTATTCACAATTCTAAATTACAGTCCATTATTTATGAGTTACAAATGCTGAAACAATGAAGACTAATCATATCACATCCACAGTCAAGACCAAAAGAGATTAGACACAAACCTGCTTTCCTCTTTCCTGCTTTGTTAAGGGCTCTGCCAAACTTGTTCCTGAAACATATTTTCTTCTCCATACATCATGGTCTCAGGGAAAACCTTGGAGCGGCACAGACCTCAACACAATTAAATGGTGGTGTTCTCTTTGACAGTCACAGCTGCCTCCACAGCATAAGCAGAACATTTCTGCACCAAAATATTAAACAAATGGCCCTTGACTTAATAATTGATAACTCTAGGTTCCCTTCTGAGACTTCAGAAGCCAGGCCTCAGCTGTCAGCGATTCAACATTCTTCCACTGCTCTGTAAGAACACCCCTTCCATGGTATCTCAGCAGTCAATGGCATTTACAGCTCTGGTTTCAAAACACCTCCACCATCTGCTAGCACAGTTACCTGGAAACATAAAATACCACAAAGTCACATTACGCCAACCAGCAGCCCCACATCTCTGATAAGGATTCCATTCTAATTCCATTTTATTTATTCCTGTTTGTTTGTCTGTATAAGTAGCCCAACCAAATCAACTCTAGGGAGAAAGGGTGTGTTTGCACTGTGATCCCAAGTTATCATTTCAGAGATGTACAGGGAGGCACTCAAGCATTTACTCACATCACACCCACAGTCAAGAACAAAAGGGAATGACTGTCTGCATGGTGGTGCATGCCTTCAATCCCAGCTCTCAGAAGGCAGCAGCACTGATGTCTGTCAGTGCAAGACAGGTTGATCTCCTAACTGAATTCTAGGCCAACCTGGCCCTGTCTGAAAACCAAAACCAAGGCATCTAATAAACAACAACAAAAACTATTAAGGACTGTCATTAATGTTAAAATTGTTGATGTCTTAAAGGTGAGAGGAAACTCTTAGAGAACAGTAGATGAAACAGACGGTAACATAAGCAAGAATGAAATTCAGGCCCATTTTTGGCCTCTGGGGCCTTCTTTTTACAGATGTTATAGAGGACATACTTTAAGGTATGCACCTGTTTTTTGATTGTTTTACATGGCGGGTGCTTACTATTTGCTACAGGAAATTCCTGCAATCTAACACTAAGTAAGCCAAAATGAAGCTTTTTCTTGTTTATTGGGTCAGAGAGTTAACTCTTTTAGCTCATATTCACTCAAGTCTGATACAAACTCCTCATCCACTTTTAGACTGAGTCTTAAAATTGTATGAACACTCATCCAATCATATGCTAAGGGTTTCTGTTGTTCTCCAACATTAGTTCTGTACTGCTGTAGACAAGATGGTTGAGTCAAGCATAGGAGCTTTCTTTATTTGGAATCGTAAATTTCTGAGATTGATGCAGTTTTAAAAACCATTCCTCTAGAATCTACTGATACTATCTGTAACCAGCTTGTATCTTTAATTTATTAGGCTTTTTTTTTTTTTTTAGATTGGATAACAAGATTTCTATGATTCCATTGACTTTCACAGGTATAAATGAACATCAAACACATACTTTTCCAAAAACTTTTACACAGTTCACAGAATACTATCAAGAGACTCTTTAGAGATGCTAAGGGTCATACAGTTGGTAGACCAGTTGTTGAAATTCTCAACACATCAGAAACTCATCCCAAAGCTAAGGATGGCCAGTGATTAAGAATACTTGATGACGTCATGAGGACTTGAATTTGAACAAGACTACATGTCAGTATATCACAAGTGCCTACAGCTCCACCTCCAGTGATCTGATACTCTCTTTGGGCTTTTTGAAGAATCCATCTTCACACACAGACGCCTCCCCACAGCCATACAGAGACAGCAGGGGGAAAGAGGGAGAGAGAAAAACTCACATTAAAAGCAATGCAGAGAACAAATTCATTCTAGAGAATGGACTAAAATCTCTGAAACTGTGGCCAATATCAATTCACGGTTAGTTATTTAGATCACCTATTTTTTTCATAGAGGTAACACAGTTGTGAAGGTTCATGGGAAGACTAGCTAGAATATCAGCAAAATGATCATGTTTTATTTAACTGAGACCATAACTCAAATTCTCATCTACTACTATTATGCAAGTGAAATACACTAAATTTTAGCAAACATCACAAAGCAATGATCAAATTAACTTACATTCATGAACATGTCTAGAGCATAATAGAAAAGTTTTCAAAATTTGACATGTCTTTAAACTGAGCCATCACTGAATAACAGGATGGAAGTATAGTATCAGACTTAGTAACTGTCATTGTTTTGGTAAACAGTGACAATTCTTGGAACATTTTAAGATATTAATCTCAAACTGTAAAACATTTTATTCACTTAATATTTTGCCTGTTTTCTGTGGCTTGTTAATTTTTTCTATTAAAAAGATACATCTTGGGGCTGGAGAGATGGCTCAGTGGTTAGAGCACTGACTGCTCTTCTAGAGGTCCTGAGTTCAATTCCCAGCAACCACATGGTGGCTCACAACCATCTGTAATGGGATCTGATGCCCTCTTCTGGTGTGTCTGAAGACAGTGACAGTATACTTACATCAAATAAATAAAATAAAATAAAATAAAATAAAATAAAATAAAATCTGTGTGTTTATGTGCCATGGAGTGCATGTGGAAATCACAGAACATTTCACAAGTGTCTGTGTTCTCCTTCCTCCACCCAAGTTCTAGAAATCAAATGCACGTACTTAAATTTGGTAGCAAGTATCTTGAGTTATTAAATAACTTTGGTGCCCTTTCTTGGGTTTAGAATGCATTTCCTTGAGTGGTGGAGTGTGGGTGTTCATATGCTATAGTCCACATGGAGAACTCAGAGAATGTGTGGGAGTCATGTGGGTCCCTCAGGAATTAAATTCAAGTCATGAGACTTAGCACCAGCCAACTTTACCCTCTGTGCCATCTCTCGAGCACACATTGTGTTTCTGAGATTCTGTTTACGAAGAGTGTCATAACCACAAGTGTTTATGTTTAGTCTTCAATAAATTATGTTTAGTCTTTAAATAAATTAACACATAAAAATGAGAGTATGACTATCATTTTAGCTTTAAAAAGGATTATTCAAATCGCCTGTAGTCTTATATCCTTGCATAATGATACTGTTTGGAACTTTAGGAAGATATATATCTTTTACTGATGGAATATTACTACAAATGCTATTTGAACATCAATGGAAAAGCTAAAAGTGAGAAATCTGCCTATCTTGTACAATTCTGTTGACATGAGCTTGGTGTTCAGAACCTATGTAATCTCTTTACATTCCACACACTTACCAGTCTCTATAGACCTGCCTTTGTCTGCATGCCTGTAATCACACACACACACAAACGACAGAGGGATTCGTTTTTTAGAACAGTAGCCTCAGAGTACTTAGGCTTTCTGGAGCCTCAGAATAATTCTCGGGAGCAGCTTCTTTCGCGTGAAGCACGCGTATGAAAAACCATTTATGAATACAAACCACAGTGCAGTGTTCCTATCACCAGACTCCAGTGAACACGTTCTTCCACCCACAAAGCTGATCCAGGTTGGCAAATGTCTGACCCAAGTTTTCATTCTCACCTCTTCATGGCTTGCTTCCCTGCCTGGACACCTGCAGGGTCTTCCTCAGATTGGCTGGAAGGTCAGCGACTTGGAAAGAGCATGACTGGAAAATTGATGAGAAAGACATCTGAGGAAGTATGTGGATAGATCTCTTCAAGAGAGCCAAATGTACATGTACAGTTATAGCTAACGGTGTGTGTGTGTACATGTATGTGCATATGGACAGATATGTATCT
>JADRCH010000162.1:98173-109366 GCA_019843965.1 Rhynchomys soricoides
GTGCATATGGACAGATATGTATCTATAGGTACACACACAAATATATTACACATATATGTGCATATAGACAGATATGTATCTATAGGTACACACACACAAATATATTCTATAAGTCCTGTTGCTATAGAGAATCCTGACTACTACACATATCATTAAGTACATATACATACATGAGATTTTTAATATATATTTAGATGTATGTTCATACACACAAAAATTTGTATCATTGTTATTATAAATATCTAGAATGTACATCTATGTTACTCTTTACCATAGTTACTGATATTTTAAAGGATTTCTCAGATCAAGAAGTTATTGCCCATCTGAATATGCATCAAGAGCACACATAATACCTGCTGAAACACAGATTGGCAAGTGCCCAGGGCGAGGCTACTACCTGAGACTCTGCATTTATGACAAATTCCCATTACTTGGAAAACCACTGAACAGCTTGATGACACAGATAAAGAATCTCAGACCTTGAAAGACAGAGGCAGAAGAATCAAGAGTTCAAAGGTAAGAGTAAGCTTGAGGCCCGTCAGGACTCTGAGAAAATTTGTCTCTTAACAAATATTCAAAATACTCAAATAAATAAATTTTAAAATGATAATTGCTGGTTAAAACATTGGCCATACAATCTTTAATGCTCAAAACAGCATTGGCCACATGTATTTCTTAATATGTGTTTGCATGTGCTGTATTACAGAAGTGGAGGTCAGAAGGTAACTCGTAGGAGTCGGTTCTCAGTTCTCTTCTGCAACCACGTGGATTCCAAGGGTAGAACTTACGGTTGGGCTGGCTTGTCAGCAAGCACAGTTATGCATCAGACCATTCTGCTGGCCTTCAAATGGACATTTTTGTTCTTGTATTATACAGTGGTTCCTCCCTTACCCACTTCCATGTTCAATAGTTTCCATTACCCAAGTCAACTACAGTCCAACAATAACTTAAGAGAAAACCTCCAGAAATAAATGATTCATAATTATCAAATTGTACCTGATTACCAAGATGAGATTACATGCCATTTCATTGCATCCTGACCAGAAGATAAATCATCTCTTGTATATAGGATACACAGCAGATTCATGCATATGTCATTCTCGTTAGTTATTTGGTAGCCATCTTGGTTATCAGATTGACTGCTGTGATATCATAGTAGTTGCGTTTTAGAAAACCGTGCATCAGCCTTAACATTGTATCAGAACATTGTATCATACACCCCACTTCATCCTATTACACGAACGAGGCCTTACACTTTTTCAAATCCTGACCGAAAAATGACAGTACAGTATGGGAAAGTCTCAGAACAGGGATGAGGTTAAGTTGATAGATAGTTTGCTCTGGCTGATTGTCCTGGGTTCCATCCCCAGTACCGCATAAAACTGGGCTTGGTGGTGTACACACACACTACAATTCCAGTGCTTGGGAGTTCAAAGCCAGCCTGGGTCACATGAAACTCTGTCTTAGTAGAGAGGGAGGCTAAAGTCACGTAGCTATCATTATAGTATATTTTTATAATTGCCATGTTTAATCATCAGTTATTGTCGACTTCTTTCTGTGTATAATTTGTAAATTAAATGATCGTAGGTATATGTGTATAGTAAAATATTGTATGTAAAATGTATACAACATACATATACGTAGCTTCAGGTATCCACTGGGGATCTTGGAACATATCCTCTGTGGATAAGGGCTAATATTGTGTTTTAATGTCATATTTAGAGATCTTCATTTGCCCTCCTGTGGGGTGGTGGACCATGAGAGGAAGCCTGGTAAGGTCAAGCTAGGGCTTGAAGCCCTGGAGACCCAGAAGGGAAGCACTAGCACACTATTGAGAAGTTGGTAAATGAATAAAGAAACCACACCAATCAGGGGTAACAGTGTACAGGGAAAGTGTAAATCTCACAAGGAGAAGAAACCTCATGCAGACTGGATTGTAACTCTGAGATATATACAAGAAGGAGTAGGATCATCAAGATTGTGCAAGTGGACAGAAGAAGAGCAAACACTTGGAGAAGACCTGAGGTCACCCACCAGTGCAGAGTAGGCCTGGAACCACCTTTGCATCATTTCTGAGCTCTACTGCCTTTTTATTGATAAACCACTGAATATACATTGTAGAAATTAGTTTTGTGATACCTGCCTCCCTTTCACCTCTCTTCTCTCTCTCTCTGTCTGTCTGTCTCTCTCTGTCTCTCTCTCTCTCTCTGCCTCTCTCTCTCTCTCTCTCTCTCTCTCTCTCTCTCTCTCTCTCTCTCTCCTCAAACATGCTAGCCAGGTACCCTACCACAGAGCTTTAGCCCTGTCTCTTTTTATACATTTTATGTTGAGACAGAGTCTTGCTAAGTTACCCAGGTTGACCTTGAACTTTCAATCCTTTGATCTTAGGCTACCAGATATCTGGCATTACAGCCTTACACCACCAGACCCTGCAGGGTCTTTGTTTGCATTTGCCTGAACTGCTAAGACTATAGACATGCTGAAAATAGAATGGTTTGTCTCAGAGAGCAGGGAGTTATTTGTTAATATAAATCATCCTGACAAGTTGATAACTACCTGCTGTGTGTGATGTGCTGAGAATGTTTGCACTGATGGCATTGGCCAGGATGACATATCACTACATCAGTTTCTAGGACACCGCATGTTTCAATTTGGGTGTCAAAAATTGGAGTACAATATGTGTGTGTGTGTGTGTGTGTGTGTGAGAGAGAGAGAGAGAGAGAGAGAGAGAGAGAGAGAGAGAGATTTCTGCCTTGCTCTGTGGCTTGTAAGGTAAGCAACCAAACCCAAACCTTCACCATTTTTGTAAAATTTGTTTCCTCTATTTTCCTCTCTGCTAAGAGGGAATGATGGGAGTGAGAAGTGGGTGTGTGGGATTCAAGTGAGAGAGTTTTTGAATTTTGAATTTTGAAAGTGCAAAATGCACTATAACGTACTAAGCCTCTGTTCTTGGCATGAAGAAGGAAATCTAGAAGGATCCAACTCCCAATGGCCGTGCCAATATTCTGTCAGCCTGAAACAAAAGTTTTTCTTCAACCCCAGAGACACCTTAAAGATAGTTCGTATGTGTCTCTCTTTCGCTGCTCAGTGATAACAGGGCTGTTAGCTTGTTGGAGTTTTGTTCCTGCCATTGTGTGTTCTTTCAGAGGTGATGATCCCCCTTGCTGCACAATGTAAGGAGCACCTGATTAGAAGTTAACATTAAAGCCTCTCCTTTCCCCCTGAGTACAGTCCAGCTAAATTACTCTTTTACTCACAATGATTTTTTTTCCAGTTTTAAGCTTTAAAATAGCATATTTTTACCCAATTTCTTTCAAGGCAATGAGAACGGTGCCTGACACTGTGGGAGTTTAACGCAAATCTTACTGAAGTTGGTTGTGTAACAAGATCATTGCCAAACAGGTGGGCAGTTATCAAAGACAGCCCGAAATACCCAAAGGTCTAAATTATCTTATATTTGCAGCCCGTAAGTTCAATCTCTTGTCACACTCATGCAGGCCAAATGTGAATAAGAGATGCATTTAATTATCTCCATTTTAATGAGAGAAAAAAGTGAAGATAAAAATGTATGTGCCTCCACAAAATCCACATGGCCAGTGTTTGTCCTGAGTTTCCAAGTTTCATTTCCTATTGGTACCTCACACTTGTTCCTGAGTCATCAGACCACACTAGAAGATTCTGCTTTTGCCAAGGTGTTTTCTCTGATCACCAACCACACCAGAGTTTTCTCTCAACCGCTGGCTAGGATTGCCAAGAAGAATGTTTTTCTAAGACCTTCATAAGGAGCATCTTTGAAGATCATCAGTTAGAATTCTCTAGTAAGAATCCTGTGTTCTTGCAGATACTCCCTGAGCCAGAATCCTGTAAGAAATGCCTTGGATCACAAAAGGAAAAGAAGGAAACTAGAAAGCTAGGAACATAAAGGGGTCAGGTGTGGAGGGAACAAGAGAGGATAATTGCAGTGCCTATGAGGAAATACATTGTATGCATGAAACCTGTCATCATGTATCATTAATACATGTTAATAAAGAAAGGCCCTGGGAGTCCAGTGTAGCAGCCCAGTGCTCTAATCTCAGTACTGAAGAGACTCAGATAGATGCAAGTTCAAGACCAGCCAGGACTACATAGTGAGAACTTCTCTCAAAACAACAAAGGGGAAAGATTAAAGGAAACCTGGTCCTTGCAGGTTTCATTTCATTTTCTTTTTCAATGTAGCCCTGGACGGCCTGGAACTCTGTAGGTAGACCAGGCTAGCTGAACTCAGAGATCTGCCCACCTCTGCCTCCGGGTTGTTTGGGATTAAAGAATCACATTGAATACATGGGATGCATCTGCCATGTGCATACCAGGCACCGCAGGTCACTTCATTCGGTCCTGTTGGTCACTCAGTGAGATATATAAATGGGGCAGGGCACTCTGTCCACTTACAGACAAATCCTGTGGCATCACATGTGGCCACACAGCTAGAAAATTGTCAGTTACTCAAGCTCTGCCCTGTCCATGTGGTCTTACTGGCCTGCAGATGAAACTTAAGCGTTGACTGTCAATTACAGGGAGATATTTTAAAGTGGAATCTCTATTTGGATTCCCAGAAATAATAACACAGAGGTCAATGGGGCTTGGTATTCTTTCTCTTCAAGTGGCTAACACTACATTATTAATAGCAGGCTGATCTACCCAGCTCCCTTTGAGACGAGGAAGATTCCCTTCCCCCAGATCAGATACTTCCATGAAAACCCTAAAGGAAGAAAGCTTTGTTTTTAAATTTTGCTAGAGCCCTCCCTCCTCACACCCAGATAGACAGGGACTTTCCCAGGCAAGCTCTTGCACTAGAGCCCCCTCAACTTTTTTCCCACCTCCCTCGTTCACTTCAATGAGGAGTCAGTCACCTGTCTCCAACACCCCTTCTTTAGCAGAACCGACAGCCTGCCAGTCTTCTCAGTCAGCATCTTTTCTCTCAGCAAATGGCAGGACCAGTGTCTGGCCAGTCAAAAGCAGGCCTGAGGGAGAGGAAGCCTGAGCCTGTCTAGTGAACGTGGTTGACAGCCAGCAGCAGTGGTCCCTCCCCCATCCCAGAGCGTATAGCAGAGGCGGCACAGGAAACCTCACAACTCAAGTTGAAACAGGACTCTGTGCCTTGCCTCTCAGCAGCAGGGCTTTAAATAGGATTAATGAGAGAGAACATTCTAAACATTAGAAGAGGTTCCAGAACAGGCAGCCAGCTACTTCCTCCCAAGCTGCCATTCTGGATTGGTTCCCTGGTCTGCGCAGGCCCCTCCCCCTTCTAACCAAGGGCCCTTGCACGTGGCAGTCTGCTCAGCTCTGAACCTACCCCTGCCTGGGGTTTCAATGACAAGCCCCATGGTCCTCTCCAGTAGCTTCCTTCCCTGACCACTCTGAAAGTCAGGAAGTTTACTCTGGCCACATTAGTTTAGAGTAATTATTTCCTCCGATAAAATTCAAAAGCATCGTAAGGAGGAAGGTGGGGTCATCTGGAAGGAGGCCATGGTAAGCTCTGGATCGCTCTCATCTCAGTAGGAAGTACTCTGTTTTATAGCAGTTTTATACTACCTCAGAGAATTCCATTGGATGTGGTTTGTAGTCTCAGTTTTCATGTATTGAAGCTTGCGGAACTATACTCCTGATGCTTCTCTGAGAGGCGAGAGATGAGGCCACATAGCTATGTGCCTAGAGAATGCAAACCTAAGTCTCTTCTCCAGGACGACAGAACCACAGTGTCTTATTACATCAAGCTGGAACAGGCCATCTCAAAGAGAAGAGAGAAGTTGGAAAGACAGCTCTGATGACAGTCGGGGAGTAGGGGTGCCCCCATGAACCCCCCGAGAGGTTCCAAGTGGAGCATGGGGAGCACTCAAAAGCTGAGGCAGAAAGATTGTAATTTTGAGACTAGCTGGGCACATAGTGAAACTCTTGTCTCCCAAAGATAAGAATATGAATGTTAGCAGCAACAGCAGAAAAAAGATACAAAAAGAAAAGGATTTTCTATCCAGTTAGCAAGATAGGTCTAGCATCAGGCTTTAAATATAGTTGAGGATGACCTTGAACTTCTGACCCTCCCGCCTCTACCTCCTTAGTGATGGGGTTACAGACTCAGCCACTCTATTTAGGTTATTCACTTCTGAGGATTGCTCCCAGGGATTGAAGCCAGCCAGGCAAGCACTCTAGCAACTTACCTAATCTCCATGGCAACACTACGAGGTAGGTAACACAGCCAGTCATACTGAAGATGCCAAAGCTCACAGATGCTCAAGTCCCTCACACGAAACAGCATTGCGTTTGTGTATAGCTTAGGCAGTCCTGCTGAAGACTTTGAGTTATTACCAGATTACTTATATACACTGTACTCAGGAAAACAACTAGTGAGCAGTGACAAGAAAATAAAAGTCTGTATATGTTTAGAATAGAAATGGTATTTTTAAAAATATTATCTACCCACAGTTGGTTGGTCCTAAGAATGTAGAGACTATAGATCTGAAGTTGTATCTGTGCGCTTACTAAGGAACCTTAAGAAACAAAGGAAGCTTAGACAAAGCATTTGCTACACACACAAGCGTGGTAAGCTGAGCTCAGATCCCTAGTACCTATGTAGAAGTGTAGGTTTGGTGATGCTGTTTGTAACTCTAGCATGGGAGGATAGAAACAGAAATGCGCCGGGAGCTTGCTAGCCAACCAGTCTAGCCAAACTGGGCAACTACAGGTTGAAAGAGACACCCTGTCTCAAGAAATAAAGGCCCAGCTGTGGTAGTGCATGCCTTTAATCCCAGCACATAGTGAGCTGAGTCAGGCAGATCTACATGATTTTGAGTTTGAGGCCAGCATGATCTACACAGTGAGATCTTGTCTCTAAAATTAAATCGAATGTAAATAATGATAAAGGAACATGCTTCATGTCAAGTCCTAGACTCTACGCATGTGTGTAGACTCTGCACATATGTATATGTGCCTATCCCCACACATGCATACATTTGCAGGAGCCCGTTAGATGCATATACTACACACACACAAAGAAAACTAGTGCTATTGTCAAATTTTCTATTGAGCCTTGAAGGCATCTTCAGGACGTGAGGCCCTTGTAAGGCACAGCTGTCCTTTAAAACTCATTTTTCTGGGATAAATGCTAGAAGCAGCCTCAGAGGTTCCTCATGTGTTCCCACTGTGTCCACCTCTGTACCTCTGACCTTCCCAAATATGCAGGTGATCACATGGAGTCTGTGTCCTAGGGACTACAGTCAGTACTGGAATATGAGTAATGTAGATGGTCACAAATAGGGAATTTGCTATTTACAGTAATTAACCCTGGAGGTATTAGAGAAGAAGTGAGACACCAGCTCAGAGCCTAGGGACTGTAACAGTTCTGTTGGAAAGGTAAGTGAGTAGAATCCCAAGCCCAAGACAGCCTCTTCCCTCCCCCAGATGGCCACAATCCTTAGAGAATATTAGCCTCTCAGTCTGGGACATGATGGCAGCATGGCAGACAGGACGGAGTAAATGAGTAAATTCAATTGCCACACACTGGGCCTCAGAGCCCTCTGTTGTTTTTAACTCCCCTCTGGAAGGAGGAAATGAAGGTGCTAACATTCCCTGTGGGGGAACTAAATGGCTTCTCAGAAACCATGGTCTCATGTGCTTTACTTGTTTAAATGAGTTTAGGGTGATGAGCAAATGTGAGCATGACAGAGCCTATTTGAAAAAGGCTTCCCTAAAACTGACAAGGGTCATGCCAACTTCTTTGTCTGCATGCCATTTCTCAGCCCTGGGGAGAAATTAGCTTAAAGCCAATTAGCCCATTAGCTATCAACCATGTGCACAGGAGCAGGCTGAGTGTCATTGGGGGAAGTGGTGTTTACAATTGCTTCTTCATTACATGTTTGCAGAATGCCTGTTATATGTGGAACATTGAATTGAGCACTTAAAATCTAACAGGAAAGGAAGGCCACCAAGTATACAATGCCTAGTTCATGGTAGTCTTTGCTGATAATCTGAACACTTAGAAGATTGAGGCAGGAAGACTTTGGTGACTTTGAAAACCTAGTTAATGAATCCTGGGCTACAGAGTGAAACCTGTGTTTGTTACTTTGCCATTTCTGTGATGAAACATGATGACCAAAACCAGCCTATGGAAGACATTATTTTGGTTCACGATTCCTGTGGATCCTCGTACATCTTTGCTCAGGGGCCTTATCATACCCTCTGTGAGATATGGAGAGTCCCCAACACGATTTAAATGTAGTCAGACTGGGTGTGGTGTTAGGATCGTAGTTTGCATCTGGACAGACCACACCAGACCAATACAGTTCCACATGGGGTTTATTGTGGGGAAAGGAGGTAAAGGTGGCGACGAAGACAAGGAGAAAGAGAGAGGTCAGAGGGGTCTGCCTTTTATTTAGATTGTGACTTAGCTGCTCTCAAGTAAAGGTGGGAGGGAGGTGAGCCAAGTGGATTCTGGGAATGTATGGTGGTTGCCATGTCAACAGGTGTGCAGGTCCCTGTGGCCTATGTGTGATGTCACTGGGTTCAGAGTCAATCCGATACCAACATACCTCCCTTTTTCTTGTCATAAAGAGAAGGAAAAGAGAGGGGAAGCTGACAGTGAAAAAGGAATGGGGGTGTTGTGTCTCTTAAACTGCTTCCTGCTGTCTAGGGGAGTCATCAATTTTGGACTGTAGCTGACTTTCACCATCGGGGTCCACTTGGTAGATGTTCACATCAGGTTCCTCTGTGGACAGAGGCTGGTTATCCTGTAACAGGAACTGATTAATAGTTTGGTTAGAATGTTTTTGTATTTGTCATTGAAGGAATGTAGAAACAAGATTAATGAGGCAGGAAGCAAATAAAATAACACCAGGAAGATGACTAGGAAGGACATTATGAAAGGGAGTATCTAGTTCCATATAGGGTTTTTGAAAATCCCAGAACTGGAGGTCTCACGTTCCCTGAAATTCCATATGTCTGACTGTAGCTCCTGGATTTTGTTTCTCACTATCCCAGATTGGTTTACGTAGAAACAGCATTCTTCTTGGAGGAACAGGCAAAGACCTCCATCTTTAGCTGTCAGGACATCTTCGGTTCTAAAGCACCATAGCTGCCAAAGAATCGATCTGTTTCTGGATAGTAAGCACAGTTTCAGACATCTTTTGAAAACTGCTTTCAAACTTGGAAATGAACTCATTAAATTGGGTCATGGAAGTCGTTATCCCTCCAACTCCAGTACCAGCACCTATGGCTATTCCTGCAGCGGCCAAGAGTGGCACAACCTGAACCGCCCTGTTATGTTGGGTGGCTATCATATCTACAGCTGGGATTGGCAGGGGCTCGTCTCCCTGGATTACTCCCAGCTGAGGGAAAAGGAGCACCAATGTGCAAACTCCTGACCAGCTGGCGGGTAGGTGATGATAGACCTGAGCGCCACAAAGAATTGACGTGTTCTGGACTGCAGGGCATTGCAGCAGAGATGGTATATCAAGGGTTATGGTTCTATTGCAGTCTAGGGAGCTTAGCGTTCCTACAGAATGTGTCCCGGAAGTCTTAAAACAATTTGCCACGCCAAAGAGAGGGATAGAGGTAAGGTATGGAGTCATGGCGACATCAGAGTCAGGGCAGCTGACAAAAGGTAAGGTAAAGTTATTTGGCGATATCACGACAGAGAATGTAAGTGGCAATTGTGAGCTAGTTCCAGGGGGTACACATAGCCAGCAGTCTTTAAAGTGACCAGGCCTGGTGACATTAAGGAGTTGGTACACCGTGGTCAAGGTCTGAAGCAAAAGGCGTAATGACGAGTTAGTGCCATTTATGAGGGGTGATGTCAAAGAGGTAAGGACCTCAGAGGAGTGTTTGGTTACTTCCCCTACTTTCCGGATATGTAGAGGTTGGGCAATTGAGACATATCGTCTCTGGATATGGATAGTAGTTACTGGGGACCTAGGTTGATTTTTATGGTGGAGTTTACTAACAAGTCCTGTCTCCCACCTGGGATCCCATGGGTCTTGTATGTAGAAAAAGAGTGTCTTGCAGTGTTGATAGAAGAAGTGATTGGTCCGTGATCCTAGCATATTTATCTGACAAGACCAATATGGGCAACCCCCATATTCGTCTGGCCATTTTTTACAATAATCTTTTGTCTGGTCAAAGAGAAAGCAAGTAAAGAGATCATAATATTTAGATGGGATAACAGATGCAGGGATGATAGCAATTTGGATCGGCTCCTGGCATCTGGTCATGGAGCAGTTTCCTGACCCTATTTGGAAAGACTGTTATCTGTGGGGGTTTCTTGAACCTCAGATCTCCAGATGTAATGGATACCCTGGATAGAAGCTACCAGCAAGGAAAGGATGAGAAACCTGTGTCTCATCCTGTGAGGTCAAGTTCAGCTGCAGAGTGGAGTCTCATCCTGTGAGGTCAAGTTCAGCTGTAGAGTGGAGTCTCATCCTGTGAGGTCAAGTTCAGCTGCAGAGTGGAGTCTCATTTTCTGGGATTGGGGACAGGGTGGGTGGTCTCAACGTCCTCTGGAGCTTAACAGAGCACGGTCCCGTTAGGGTTGACATGTATGAAGAAGAGTCATGTTTAGGTGTAGGGATGAAAGGTTTGAGGTGAGACAGGTGGACCCAATGAGATAGTCCCCCAAGTTTAGCAGCTGTAGGGGTCATGATAATTACCTTAAAGGGGCCCTGCCGTTTGGGAGAGAGGTGAAGGCTGATGGTCTGGAGGGGATAGAAGGACTTGGTCTCCAATGTTGACAGGCAGCAGACAGGAGACAGTGTGTGGCCATGGTAGATGGTGGTCAGCGAAGTTCCATAGGAGAGAACGGAGGTGGCAAAGAAATGGGGTGAGTAGATGGTCTGGGAGGGGAGAGCATTTAGGTGAAATACCAGGAGTTAGGACCGGACGAGGAGAGGTCGAAGCCTGAAAAGATCCAGAGGTAGCAGTTTTACCCAATCAAGGTGAAGTTCCTGTGACAGCTTTCCTGAAGACTGAGGGTGGTAGGGAATGTGAAAATGCCAGGGGATGGCCTTAGATAGAATTTGAGAAATTTGGGAAGTAAATTCAGGACCACTGTCTGACTTGAGGAAGGCTGGGATACCAAACCGGGGGATGATTTCTCCGAGGAGGAGATCAGAGACTGCCTGACCCCCCCACACCACCACCTTTTTTTTTTTTTTTTTTTTTTTTTTTTTG
>JADRCH010000162.1:115399-126415 GCA_019843965.1 Rhynchomys soricoides
GTACACGTACAGTGTCACACGTACATACATGTACAATATCACACGTACGTACATGTACAGTGTCACACGCACATACATGTACAGTGTCACACGTACATACATGTACAGTGTCGCACGCACGTACACGTACAGTGTCACACGTACATACATGTACAACATCACACATATGTACACGTACAGCGTCACACGTACGCACAAGTACAGCGTCACACGTACGTACATGTACAGTGTCACACGTGCATACATGTTCAATCCATCACAGGCTTCCTCTCATCATTCTGCCTCCTTCACTCTCAACTCATCTCCCTTCATCTCTGAAGCATCCCTTCCATAGGATGTTTCTGTTGTCCCGTGGGACATCCAGTTCACCCTCACACCCAAACACTGCTCACATTTTGCCTGCTGGGTCACAATAAGATGTGTGTGTGTCTAGTTCTCTACCCAAACTATGTCTGAAAGAAATGTCAGTGTTTCATGAAAAATGTCTCAGTCAGTCATAGTGAGTCACAATTGTAATCCTAGCTTTCCAATGGAAAATCTTGAACCCAAGGCCAGCCTGGACTACTTAGTGAGAGTATGTCTAAAAAAAAGAATAAAAAGTACCATCTATAACTCCTTCTTGGCAGAACAGGAAACTGAGGTCTAGCCTAGGATATGACTTTGTAATAGCAAACAAATAGACAGTGGTAGGGTCAGAACCAGAAAGCTATAGGCTCCTTTGCCCAGTTCTCTGGAATATCACAATCATGACAAAGTTGAGTTTGACCAAGGACAAAGTGAGTTGACAGAGCTCTGTAATCCACTGTCCTTAGTCTCACTTCAGAGTCTACTGTTACCTTCAAGTGCCAGAACAGTTGTTCTGTATCCTCCTGTTTATTAAGATTCCTGAGACACGTTCACCTCTGAGAAGACATGCTTATAACAAGTCAATGAGTGGGGCGCAGAAAGAAGAGGCTTTCGTCAATAGAGGCATCATTCTGCCTGTGGGGGTTACAGAGGAGGGAGTGAGGATGGCACTCATGTCTGGAACTGGGAAAAGAATAGTTCAAGGAGCAGGAGAAACTCTTCTCAGACGGAGAGACAGTCTGGCATAAACTCCCCTGACTGTCTCCCAAGTGCTGGATTACAGGCTGCCTGTCTATCTCTTTTCCCTCTTTGGTGTATTCAGGAAGCCAGAATTACATAACTAAATAAAACTTAAAATTTATCCAGAGTCAACACCAGGAGGAAGCAGCAGCAGGTGTGTGAGGCAGGAGAGTGTCAGAAACACTGATAGGTCCATGAGATTAGTGACCTCTACTCTTCTCCTCTCCTTAACCCGCCCCTTTCAGGCCGGGGCTGGCAATTTCGGGGCAATGCCTCTGCCTTCAGACTGCTCTGCTTTTCACCATCTTATCCTCAGTGTACCCTCAGATAGGCGGTGAAAAAGTGAGTGAATGGCTGCTGCTTTTAGTGCCAGGGATCAAAATTAAGGCCACAGCCTTTACCATTGAGCCAATTCTCCAGCCCGCCCTGCCTATTTATTTCCACTTTACAGTTTGAGACAAGGTCACACTTCGATGCTTTGGGTAGCACTGAATTAGTTCTGTGCTCCAGACAGGACTTGAATTATAATTCTCCTGTCTCCGCCTCTTAAGTCCCTGGGATTACTGGCTTGCATCACTAGGCCAGACTTCTGAAGTGTCAAAATTTAATTGGATTTTTTTTTTTTTTTTTGAGTGAAACCAGGAGGCTCTGGTCTCTCTGGTCTGTAATCTCAGCAGGGTGAAGCGATACCTTCATAACCTCTCTAGGCCGTTAGTTTGGTCCTTAAACCAAGAAACTCAACCCTTTGCTGGGGTTGTGGTTGGGGGTTGGGCTGGAGAAATCACCGGTAAGAGGTAGAGGTAGCAAAGAAGAGGGGAATGCAGAAAATGGGTAAAGAAAATGCGAAGGTGAATAGATTGCAGATAGAGAAAGCAAGAACGAGGAGATAGTGGAAAATGAGGAAAGATAAAGATTGAACAGACAGGAACCCCCGAGTGTGATGGAGCAAGAGCTAAGAAACTGCGAGCCTGACCGGCACAGGCTTTGGGCTCAGAGGAGCAACCCCAGCTGTCAGCCGGGAACAAAGGCCCGGGAGAGAGCAGGACAGGGTGCAGGCAGAGCGGGCCAATGAATGTCGTTGACTCTGGCCCCGCCCCACCCGTGCCCCGCCCCGCCCCGCCCCGCCCCGCCGGCGGCCAGGGACTCAGCGCAAGGGCCAGAGCGACCCTGCGAGCTGGCGGGCTCTAGGCGGCTCCGTCAAGCTTACAGTCCGAAAGTTTCTCTGCCTTTCTGCTGCTCCTGGGAGTGTGACTTGAGCGACGCGGGACCCGCCGACTCCAGTAGCTCTCCAGAAAAAGAGAAAGGGGCACTGCACAAAATACACCGAAAAATCAAAATCTGCAGCCATTTGCAGCTATCTCCGAGGCGGAGGAGGACAGACAGGTAAGGTATGGGTACCCAGGGTCCTATTCCTCCTTCGCGCAGTGTCTGCAGCCCTGCGGACGGCCCGGGCACAGGGAAGGCTGCGTTCCCTACAGCATACCACTCCGGGAGTGAGTCCGCTCATCTGTCGGTCTTTGTCTGTCTGTGTCCGCGTCTGTCTAGGTGTCTTTGTTTCTACTTGTAACTGTCGGGGTGGAGGGCAGTGGTAGGTGTGGGAGAGTCTTCTCCCCTGTCACTGCTTGTATTTCTAATCTGACCCCAGCCGGAAGGAAACGGTGTGCATCAGTCAATCAGTCTTTGTCTATCAGACCGGGGGTTTGTTTCCTCGCAAACCTGAATTTCATCTTGGAGACGTGCATTAGGTGACATGAATGTAGAGACGAAGAAATGAGAGGTGAGGAAGTGAGGCCACAGAGACTGGGGCCCCAGCCAGAGGATCCAGCTGCTGGGAACTGGCTAATAAACTTTACCTTGCTGGCTGGAACTTTGGAGGTACATTGTGTCTGGAAGGAATAAGGAATGAACTTGGGTGAATACACAGACAGAGAGACAGACAGACCCACACACACAGACACCTTTTTCTCACTCACCACAGGGAGTCAGATCCCCTCCGTTTTGCTTCTCCCTGCTCTGGCTTCTCTCGGCAATAGAAATCAAATACCAAGGACCAGGTGATGTGGTGATGTTTGCCCTTCCTGCTCCAAGTAGAAGAGATTAAACCATGGCACATGTGAGTATTGTGCTCACGCACGGGTTGTCAGACCTGGGAAAGCTCTGTAGAGTCCTCAATTTCCCAAGCACAAGAGATGTTTAGGGATCCGAGAACCATGCCTCTGCCCTCAGGCTTCCTGTGTGCTCCTTGAATTGCTGACGAGGAGGCACTGGGTTCTGGGTAGCTGTTGTAGACTCTTCTCCACCAAAGGGTCTCTCTTCCCCGGGAAATACTATCTAGTCTCACAGCCCATCCACAGAGAGAGAAGCTGCCTGCATGCAATTCTCCCAGCGCCCAGCTCTTGAGAAGGCTGCTGGTGAGGGCATTTGAGGGTTTGTAACCTGAGCTTTCTTCAAGTTCAGAAACAATTTTCTGCAGGCAGACAGAAGGAAAATGGAGGTGTTTGAAAGGCGTATGCACACAAGCATCAGAGTTAGATTTTACAGGGATAAGAGTCTTCAAGGTTGGCACAGAGCAGAGTGTGGGCAGGAGTCTGAGCAGACGATGCACTCTAATCAGGCATGGCCCACACCTTGTATTTACCTGGCTCTTTCTTCTGACCATTTTCAGTGCATCATAGATGCTATCTCATTTGTTGTCTCCTTCATCCTCACAGTGTAGCTACCACATTAGCATGAGAAAGGCTTTACTGTGTCTGCCAGGGAAGAGGCACCAAAATGGAAGGGTGTTCCCTGAGATCCCATAGCTAATGGGAGCCAAGTCCACCCTTAATTAAGCCCCAAAAAGCATGTCTTAGCTGTGTACCTGGGAGTATAGAGCACTCACCTGCTATAGCTTAGAAGAGCTGTCTGTGGAAAAAGAAATGAGAGCATCCTTCCCAGAGGTTTCCGGGAAGACACTTGCTTTTGCTCAAGATGCTTGTCTTTCCCTCTTTCTAGCATATGTCTTGGCTCACTCTGCAAGGCAAACCTGCTTTAGCCATGCAGTCTGTGCACTCTGAGACTGAAGGGGATAGCCTTGTCTGGCTGTCTACCTCAGGTGGTTGACAGTGGCTGAGATAGAAGAATGCTCTGGGGAGTGGTCTGGGTGTGCCAGTTCTCAGTGTGAGAGTGGGCAATTGTCATGTAGGGTTAAGAAGACAGATGTCTATGTGTATGGGTGAAGAAATAGATGGACTCCAACTAGATAAAAATAGTCTCTATTCCTGGAAATATATTCTTCTTCTTCTTTTTTTTTTTTCCCGAGACAGGGTTTCTCTGTGTAGCCCTGGCTGTCCTGGAACTCACTCTGTAGACCAGGCTGGCCTCGAACTCAGAAATCTGCCTGCCTCTGCCTCCCAAGTGCTGGGATTAAAGGCGTGCGCCACCACTGCCAGGCTCTGGAAATATATTCTTATGCCTTTGGGTATGTTTAACATTCACCCCACAACTTTGCATTGGATGCTACAAAATGCAAGGCTTTGGGACCCACAATGAAGCCCAGGAATGAATAGGTTGGGGTTAGTTTCCTTGAATGAATGTTTCCTTGAAATGCAGAGGCTCTGGATTTGAGCCCCTAACATTACATAAACCTTCATATGGTGGCACAATATTATAACCAAACCTTGCCCAAGTGGTAGAGATAGGAGGATCAGGAATTCCAAGCCAGGCTTGACCACATAGGAAGTTGAGGATCAGTCTGTGCTACCTGAGACAATTTCAAATTCAGAAAACAATAACAAACAACCCAACGATAAAAGTATACCAAATAAGGTCATGACAACTAATCTATTTTTAAGCAACTTCAATTCATTTATGAATAATATTGTAACAACGTATAACACCATCCACTGAGTGCCAACAGATCTTGCATCATTGTTTTCACCACAGGCATCTGCCATTGTAGGATAGTTCCCTAACCATCTTCCCCATTTCTTCTTCTGAGATATTTCTACCATTTGGTGCTGCTATCACCCTGATTAATTGGTTCCCAAGAACCACAGAGCTTCTGGGGAAGAAACCAGGACTTCAGTAAGCGATTGCTTAGCTGAGTGTTAGGTATGAGGGCTGGTAGCGGGCTCTATTTCCAGTGGTAGGTTTGGACATGGGTACACTTCACTGAGATGGCTCTCACTTCACTTGCTGTGTTATAGGGCTTCTGCCTGGACAAGCCTGCTCCATCCCAGGCCCTGGCCCTAACCGTTTAGAATGAAGGGGATCGGCACTCTACCTACTCTTCCTGTGTGCTTGTCAACCCCCAAGAGCAGATGTGGGAGGAGACGGTGCTAGACCCAATTCAGACGTGGGGTCTGGAGTTTGTACATTCCGAGCTTCAGGCGTGCATTGCAGAACAATGGTAAGGGATTCAGCAAAAAAAGAAATTTCCAACTGGGAGTTCTTCAGGCCATTTACATCTCAGCACTTTGAATTTGCCTTGGAATGGGTCTTCTTGGTTCTGCACTTGGGATACTCCTGGGATTCTTTGGATGATGTAAACTAGCTGCTGTGTTTGGGGAGGTAATGTGGCCATTCTTTAGCTAGTGTCACATGCTCTGAGCACTGTCGGTCATGATTCTCATATTGTGATGACCATGTATGCTCTCAGGCGCCCATGATCATTTACATTTTTCTTTGGGAGAGCATTACTCATGTTCGACAACCTGAATTTCATTGTTATTTAATTAAAAGTTGAGACAGGGACTCATGTAGCTCAAGCTGTCCTGAAACTCGTTATGACTTTGAATTTCTGTTCTTTTACTAGTACTTAGATTATTGGCATGTGACACTACACTTAATTCAGTACTAGGGATCAAACCCAGGTCTCCATGCAAGCTCTCCTAACTGAGCTATGCCCCCAGCTCCCATTTGTTAAAGGTCTTGGCCGTGTCAGGTGCTAGAGAAGTGAGTGATACTTTTGAAGAGGTGAACTAGTGCACTGAGCCTAAAATTGGTGATGTTAGTTAGAATGAATGAATTAATGACAATCCCACTGAACCAACGATCCCACACTAACTTGAGTACAACAGCTATCTCAAGATGGAGGTGAACTAAAGATGCCAGAGAGGAGGTATGTGGTCAGGACTTGGCCTAGAAGATGAACGGAAGCAGGTGTGTAAAGAGTGTAGGTAGAAAACTAAGGTCAGCATTCCACTTGCACCTGAGAGCTGAAGAGAACCCTCTGGGGCTTTGCAGCCCCCTCCTGACAGTTGGTAAATGAGAAGTGGGAGTAAGTTTGCAGTTTGGCCCCCACGGCTACTTCTTTAAGCTTTAGGGGAGTGGGCAAGAGACCTTGCGTAAACTCAGGTCTGGCTGGGCTGGCCTCCCAGACCCCTTAGCAGAGTCACCTTCTGTTCCTCTAGGTCCTGGCTTCTGTATCCTTAGATACTAAATTCCAGAGCAATGAGGAGGAAGTTGGCAGGGCTTGCTGACCAACAACTACAGCTGCCTGAGAAGCAGTTTATGTCAAGACTTTTTTGAGTTTCCTTTTTCTTTTTAGCTTTTTTGAGACAGGATCATATATAACCCAAGTTGGCTTTGAACTGTCTATTCCCTCCTCACAAATCTTGAAGTCCTGGTCCTCCAGGACCAGCCTCTCCAGTGGTAGGGTTAGAGCTGGGCCTACACAGGCCCAGGTTTGCTTTTGGATGGATCCAGACTTTCCCAAACAATGTCTCTCCCTCCCTGTCCCCTCCCCCTCCCCCCTCCATTCATAGAAACTACACTTTAAAGAGGACTTCCTGATATCATTATTGAGAACACCCAACTGCCCTGTGCTATTCCTTCTACCACGTGGCAGGTGAGGGAACCCAGTAAGGTGAAGGAACTCACCCAGGGTTTTCAGCTGAGCATTGAAGCCAACTGGCGTGAGGGCTGGTTGCAATATAGTTATGAGGCTATTGGGTTTCATTGATTGTTCTTTTCTTCTCCTTTTGTCAGAAGGGAATAGTGCTCGATGTAGAACCCAGGGCCTTGCATGAACTATGAATGTACCTTAGCTGTTCCTTCAGCCCCTGACCTTAATTAAACAGATCTGGGCTCCTTACGTTGTCGACAAAGCCCTAATAAAGAAAGAAAGAGATATCTTTACATTTTGGGCCAGCATTCAGATGGTGAAAGGAGAGAACTGACCCTTATAAAGTACCCTGAGCATCAAGCATGCATGGCTCCAAATAAATAGGTAAATAAATAAGTTAATTTTAAATGATAAGAGCATACCTATTCTAATAATTACTGTAATTTGAGGATGATAAAGGTCTCAAACTTTTCTTTTGTTTCATGGCACTTATTTTAAGCCCTAAGTGCTATGTACATACACATCATTTATCTGTTCAGCTCAAATCAAGCCAGGAAGTAGCCAATGATGAGATATCTATTTGGGGTTTGCTTTAAAGAATGATTTCTAAGTGTTAGATTTCTTCTTAAATTTAGTAAGTTCATATTATTTATTGATAAAGTCTGCATTGGAATTAGAGCCAATACTTCTACCAAGGGAGCTGAATTAATGATACGTCCTGGAAAGGCAAGATTCATCTTTAACCAATTTCACCTTGTATATAGCAGGTAAGTTCCAGAAGAAAAGCCACAGCCTCTTTGCTGGGAGTCAGCACATGGTGTGGAAGCCAGACTGGAGTTTATCACCTATGGACGGTTACCCCAGTTGAGGATGGAGTGCTACAGGAAGAAAGGGTTGGTGGGAGAATGGAAGGAGACAGAACAGAGAGGGGGATTGCTCTAATCGATACAGTACATGTCTGGGTTTTCTTACTAAGTGACAGACTAAGTTGGCATCTAAGTTGATGTGATGTGGGTTGTGTCCACTTCCTTTGCAGAACGCCAATAGATTTGCTTTGTCACTTAATCACTGTGGAAGAGAAGACTGCCCTCAGAGCAACGGACAGAGCTCATCTTGTTCTCTCTCTCTCTCTCTCTCCTTCCCCCCTCCAATTCATTCATCCCCTCTCCTGTGATACCCATGCACAAATGTACCATATCAACATGTGACACAGACCTTGTGTGACTCTCAAGATCCTAAGACCCAAAGATCCACACCCTGTGTTTCTGAATGCCCTCTCTGTGGCATGACCTGAGGTATGGGCAGTCACCCCACACCCTAACACCACAGAAACTCAGTTTCTACTATCCCTAAAGCAGTTCTGGGTAGCCATGAATTCTTCACAGCTGTACTTCCTCCCAGGGCAGAACCAGTCTGGTTGAAACACCCAGCTTGAGGGACATACAAGAAAGGGGTCCCTCAAGTGGAACTGGGATGAGGGATGGGGGTGCCATTTGCTCTTGGCTCTGAAACCCCATGTATGCATCTCATCCAGTAGACTTCCAGGTGGCTGGTGCAGCTCCTGCCCCAGGCACTCCGGGCTGGGCTGTGTATTTGGCTCAGTGGCCTGCTGGCTTTGGGGGCAGCTTCCCTCTCTTTGCTGTTGCAAAGCCATTTGATGCTAAATCACCCTCCTCCTGGCACCCTGGTCTGCTAAATTGGTCTCAACTTGCTGTACTTCCACCCACCACCTTAGTCATTATTCGCTGGCAGCATTCAGAGTGGGTGTAAAGCAACTGAACATTATATTCCTGCTGTAAAGAGAAAGAATTGAGTATAGACATGCACAGAGGGGAGAAAAGGAGGAGGTAAGAGGGAGCAAAAGGGGGTAGGGAGCCAAGGCTTGCAGTTTGCCAGCACCTTTCCCTGGAGAGCCCAATGACATTGGTGGGGCTGTGCCATATGTCAGGGAGACAGTACATCTGAGGAGACATCCCTGCTGAACTGGAAGGTGGCAAGGTCAGGAGACACAGGGAGAGAAAATCCTTCAATTCTATAGTATGAACTTGTTCCCCCTGGAGCATTTGTCCTCATGTTAGGAAAGGCTATTTCAGCTCTGTCTTTCCTCCCAGCTGAGATGATAGAGCCTTTTAAAAGAACTAGTACCACGTGTCTGGTGTCCTGGTACAGGCTGAATTCAGCCTGCTGAGATGGTAGCCAGGCTTATGGTTGCCCTTTAGGTTTTCCTGTGCTATCCAAGGCACACGGTCAGGAAGAGAAAAGTAATTTGAGGAATCCTGAAGAGCTTGGCTACCATTTTAGTAAGGACGCTTCAGGGAGAGAAGGAATTACATACAGATCACTCAGTACAAAGAAACAGAAACTCTGATACCCCACCCACCCACCCAAGGCAGGGGACTTCCTTCAGAATGTGTATTATACCCAATATTGTACTGGGGCTTGCAGGAGCTGGATAGCAGAGTGGGTTCTCAGGACTAGCATCTGGGGCTGTGGTAGGAAAGGCAGAGCAATCTGAACAAGAGTTACTCTACAATTGTGGTGGAGTGGGCTTGAGAGCTAGTGTCCTCCTGGACTCAGGATCCTTCCTTCCAGTCCTCTGCTTGAGCAAGGTAGTGGAGAAATCCTGAGACAAGTGCCCCAGCACAGCTAGGGAGCCAAGAGCACTAAGAATTGTCAAGAGATAAAAAGACCACAAGCCCCAGCGTTACGCTTGATCTTTGATCAGCTCCTATGAGGTGACTCCATCCTGAGCCGGGTCCACTCTGTCTCTGAGCAGCAGGGTCATGAAGAGAAGTGCTTCAAAAGAGAACTTGAAATACAGAACAGGTATCGTATTATTGCAGCATTTAAATGTTAGTTCAAGAGCCCAGAATGAAGGGACAAGGGCATCTCAGCAGGACGAATGGAGGAAGTTGTAATGGGCTCACAACTTGAGACAACACCTTCTCTTTACTAATCAAAATTCTCTGAGCCTTAAGGCTTCTGTGGCTCAGGCAGACAAACCTCACCACAAGCAGGTGAGGGGAAAACAGGAGAAGCCTAGAGAAGCCCCTCCCACCGCCATCTGCACAGTAAAGGGAACTAGCTCCCGAAGGAGGCTCAGGAATGAGCATCCAGCTGCCTTGGGCTCCTCCCCTAGCCAGACTCACAGCTGCCTCTTGAGTAAATCTCCACAGCCAGTGGCTGGTGGGCAGGTGTGGGCAGCACCCAAGGCTTTTCTTCAGCTTTGGGTCATTTTGTCATGTATCAGATTAGGAAAGCTGTGTATACAGCCTCTACAACAGTACCTGCTGACCTCTGTTGACTTAGAAACCTCCTGGTAGTTACTTTTACACAGGATATACAATCAAGGGTTCAAGTCTAAGGTTGCGAATTTTCAGAGAACTAAAAAGCCTGCCAGACTTCAAGGGTAGAATTTCCAAATAACATTCTACCTGTAATACTCACTCCTTGACCCTCATCACCCCACAAAAATTGTTCCCCAAGTTATCTTTAATCTACTCAGATCTACGAAGTCTCATTTTGAACTCCCAGAGCCCAGTTCCTTTCCATTTAATTCCATCCTTAAAGTCATAGGGTAATCAATAGATTCTAGGTCCCAGGAACGGTAGATACATATCTGCCACAAGGAGTCCCTGGTCTGGCTCTATGGATGAGACAAGTACTTTTTTGTTTATGTTTTGAGACAGTTTATGTTTTGCTCAGGTTGCTTTCAAACTTCCTATGTACCTGAGAATGTCCTTGAACCTCTGATCCTTTTTCTCTGCCTTCCAAGTGTTGATATTTTAGACTTGTGCCCAGTTTTGTACAGTGCTGGGGATCAAACTCAGTACTCTATGCCTATTGAGCAAGCAGCCAACCAACTGATCTACATCCCTGGGCACTGACAAGCACAAAAACACATCATGGGTAAAAAGAATTGTTTCCCTGGAAGGCGCAGAGCTTGAGAAGGTCTGAGGGAGAAGGAAGTCACTGTCACATGGATGAAGTAGTGGGTGGCAGGATGGCTGACAAGAGGCAGCATGGCCTTGCATGATCTGTGGAAAGCAGCTAGAGAAGGGTCTGTGCTGAATATACACACTGTTTGGGAGACAGGCCGTGAG
>JADRCH010000162.1:128943-176683 GCA_019843965.1 Rhynchomys soricoides
GAGAGAGAGAGAGAGAGGGTCCTGAGGGCTTCATGTGGGCCAGGGACAGACAGATTTAGGGTCAGGCTGTGCATTAACATTGTTAATCAGTTTCTCTGGTGACCTGTATGGTTCTGGTGACATGTAACATCTGAAAACTGGCAAGGAGTAATTTTCAACTCTGTCCACCTGATCTCCATCTCCCTTGTCCACTTGACTAACTGTAAATGCACAGACTCACTGTGAAAGGGTGCTGGGGAGTGAGCTGGCATGGTTGTCTTGAAGTCAGGATGTGAACAGATCCAGGGTAGGAAGCTCTTTACCCCAACTGACCATTGTCTGGAAAGGGGTTTGTTTACTCTTTTTTTTTTCTTCTCCTGTCTCCTGTCTGAAAGCCAATGGCTTTCCCAGCTGGCAAATTCCAGGACTGTGTTGGCACCTAAGGACCAGAGGAAAATAGATAAGAACTTCTCAGTGTGTTCACATTATGGGGGATCTTCAGAAGCAACACAGCCCAGGTCTGGCTGGTCCTCCCCGAGAGGATGCAAGCCATGGTAGGGTTGAATTCTGCATGGGAAGATGAGAAGCTTATCTCTGTCTAAAACAGCATTAGACAAGATGGGGCGGGGCGGAGGCAGACTGAGTGGGCTAGGAGAAGCTGCTTCTCTTAAGGACACATTTTCCTACCAAGGAAACATCCAAAATGCTCCCACAGGAAATGTGTAGGCTGGAGTTTAATGCACCTTCCAGGAGGGCTCTGTATTGATCTCTTTTTCCTCCTTGTCCAACCCCCTCTCGCCCAGCTCCACACACACAGTGGAGGAAACTTTTCCTTGTTAAGGGTGTTTTGGTGACTCCCTTGGAGATATCCAGCCATTACAGTGTCTCATCTGAGGATCTGATGTTAGAGCCTGCAGTGTCAAAGTACAGCAGTCCCTCCCTAATATGTTAATATACACCTGGGATAGAGTGCTGTCTCTACACAGACTAGACTTTTGTAGCTCCTAGAACGTAAAGAAGAGGGATGCTGAGGCTGGTTGCACAGCCTAGTTTGTAGAACTTTTGATTTTAGAGCTAGGTGTGAGGACGATGGCTCTGAAGTGGCTCAGAAACCCCATGAGGCCCAGGCATTTCCCTCCAGGCAGCTCATCCCACTCGATGCAATTATAAATTATTCAGTGGTGGGAACCACCCATCTGTGGGTGGAGTTCAAAGACTTCCCTCTTCACAGTCCCAGAGAAGACTCATCAGCTCCCACTTGACCTTCCTTCGGAGATTCTCAAGCTGAAGAAAGATAGGAAACTTGTTAATGAAGCACAAGGCAGCCTGGAATTGCACCTGACTGTATTTTTGGGATGCCTGCCAGAAGTCAAAATCTTGGTGCTGCCTTGAGGTCTCTGATCCAGGAAGGTGGATCTCAGTACAGGAAACATGAAGAGCAAGCCCATTGTCCTCCTCTGCCTTCCCTGCTTTTTACCAGCCACAACAAGCTCCAGGACGAGGTGACTGGAGTTGGGCAGGTATCTCCTGGTAACTTCCCATTGTGGGGTCTCCTGGCCTTGCCCAGCCTGTGCTTCCCAGGCAGCTGGACTAGAAATCTGTTAGTACAGTGTAAGGGAACCCTCCTTTGACCAGCCACCTGCTTGAGCAGCCTTCTTGTTGAGAGGGGCTTTCTTAATCTGAGACTTGATAGGCAAGTTCATTTTAAACTTGAGTGACAGTATGGAATCTCTTGTAGGTGTCTGGCATTTCAAGAAACCTGACTGCAGGTTTCTCTTACAATGAGTACCAGTGTGTGATCCAGCATCCTGAGCCAAGCCTAGCATCTCCAGTCAAGCTTAGTGGTATAGGCCTGTCATTCCTGCTTTGTGGGAAACCAAGGCATGCCTAGGCTGCAGAGGAAGTTCAAGACCAGCCTAAGCCAGCCTAGGGAGACCCTATCTCAAAATTAAAAACTCAAAGAGAGTATGATATGTCTCTTTATAAAGTATTGTGATACAAGTGTGAGTTCAGGTATGCAGTATATACATAAAAGGCTGTACTTGTCTAATCTTAATATGCAGACAATCTGACTTTGCCCTCTGGCTTCCACATGTGTACTCATGCTAACACACATCACATACCACTACCAGCCCATGGCTGGGGATGTAGCCCGGCCCAGGGATGGGTACTTAATTAGCATGCATGGTGTCTTAGCCTCAATCTCCCAAACAAATCTGTGTTTGACTTTCTCCTTGTACCCAACCCCTGCAAAGCAACTCCTTCTCACTATTGAGAGGTGAGAAGGTTTCGTGTATCCTCTCTGTTCTCCTCTCTACCACCCCAAGACTCAGGAGAAAAGCATCCCTTGCAAGTACACTGTCTAGGCTTCCTAAAGGGTCAAGAAAAACTAGGGAGTGGCGTAAAGGCAAAGGACAGAAGGAGGCCAGACTTGCATGCCATGGTCAAAAGGATGGTAGGGGTGATTCAACAGAAGTACCTCTGGCAAAAGTTGGATGAATCTGATCTCATCCACATCTGGGTTTGGGTTGCTATTGCCTGCAAAGCAGGCAGAGGGAAATAGGAGATAGTTTCAAGTGAAACCCTCTGGGTCCATTCTCTGTGTCATGGTGGGAGGGACTAGTCTTGAAGGGGCTTCTGACAATTCCTTAGATTGGAAACTGGCCCTGGAGATGCTATAGTGAACGGCCAGGCAGCCGGTCCACAGAGAGTTCATAATTTATTTGCTTGATCAGTGGTTGCTGGCCCCCCCCCCCCGACAGTACTTCCCAATCTGCTAGAGTCATATCCTAATCTGCTAGAGTCATATCCCAATCTGCTAGAGTCATATCCTAATCTGCTAGAGTCATATCCCTCGGAGACTAATCTTTATTTTAATGTAGTCTCTAAAGCATCCAAATGAAAATGTTCTCAAATTCGTTTGATCACAAAAAGTCAGGAAAAGAGCCCTGTGAATCTGTGAATCTGGAGAAAAATATATTAAGAATTTTAGCCTCAGTAATCTCACTAATGGCTTGAGTCACCACTTCCCATATGTTAAAAAAAAAAAGCCATAAATCAAAACCTGAATTATACCCTCTTCCCTTCACACAACAGTTTTCCCTCAGTACTTCCAAAGCCTTCTACCCAGTGGGAGGAACATTTAGCTCCAGGTTCCGGATAGGAAACAGAGGCGCAGAGAAGTGATGGTGAGGGCCCAAGGCTCAGAGGGGAACTGTTACACAAAGGTGAGAAGGTAAAGAAGGGCGGGGGCTGGGGTGGAGTCGGGGTAGGTTCTGCAGGGACAGGGAAGCATCCTGGGAAAGGGAAAGGATCTGGTACAAATGAACAAACCTGACCCGTTGTTTGTTGGACTGTCCTTGAGTTCTGTCAACCACAGCCTACATTTGGGAGCAGGCGACTGCCCCTTTGAAATGGAATGAAGTTTTCACTTTGCATACTTCATGCTTTGTCTAGTACCAACCGCTTAAGAAGCCCAAGGCAGCTAACCTGTTCCCCAGCTTGAAGTCCACTAATGCTTCAGCTGAGGAATGGCCTCCTGATAGCCTGAGTTGAGGGTGGAGATCAGCCACTGGATTCCTGATCTGGGAAGGGGAGGTTTGAAGGTAGCCTTTTCAGCAGAGGCTCTTATTAATATCCGCGTCTTGGTTCTCTGGTAGGAGGTGATGGAAGGGTTCCTGTTGTGTGGGGAAGGAGGAGACAGGAAGATGATCCTGCTCCCTATTCTGCTGAGCTTCCAGTCCAGACAGATACCTCCCTCCCTCCTTTGGGGGGAGAAGTTAGCTAGGTATGGAGACAACAGAGCCCCGAGGCCACAGAGAGATGTGGCCTGAGTTGATACCACAAGGAGTTGTGCCAAACACACACCTTGCTTATGTGAGCACAGGGTGCCTATGCCTGGGGGGGGTGGGGTGATAGCCTACGCAGGAGAAAGGAGCCATCATAACAGACATTTCTCAACCTCTACCTGCCCTTCTGGGTGTATGACTGGTCTTCCTGCCCCAACGATGGTATGGACCGGGCTAAGTAGGAAATAAGAGTCAAGAGTTGGGGCTACTGAGAGTGGGACTCAGAAGAAGAACATTTGCCTGGGGCTACATCCCCAGCAGTACAGAGAGGTAAAAATATCCAGGGGAAGCTTAGGAGGTCTGTTAGAGCCAGATTCGAAGAGGGTGTGTGAGGGAGGGAAAGAGCAAGTGAGTGAGTGATGATGCAACCTTGTCTCTGACCTCCACTCACAACTGAGCATGCTCACAACTATGGATTCCAGCCCTGTACTGACGGGTGCCGGAGGGGGTCAGGGGCATAGTTCAAGTCTCAGCCTTTGGTAGCTCCAAGCCCAGTGAGGATCTGAGTTAGAAATGTAAATATAAACACAAGAGATAAAGTGTAGGGACTCGAGAGCCCTGGAGCTGCTTCTTATCCTCATGAAACAGTGGACACATTTCTTCTCCTTTTTGTGTATCTTTCTTCTCAAGATTATTGTGAAAGAATTCGTAAAAAGAAATGCTTGAAGTGTTTGCATATATATATACAGAAATGTGTGCAGGTCATGGGTGACAAATATTGATGTTTCTTATCAATAGAACACTTGTCAAGACATGGTGGCTTTAGCTAAATATGGTGGCACTCTCCTGTAATCCTGGCACTCAGAAGGAAGAGACAGGAGGAGCAGGAAGTTTAACGTCTTTCTCAGCTACCAGTAAATTTGAGGCTAACCTAGTCTACATGAGACCCTCTCTCAAATGAAAACAAAGGGGACTGTAGTTTTAAAATTACCCCAGGAACTGGTCTATAATGAATGAATGAATGAATGAACGAATGAATGAATTTAAAGTGCATGTACACTAGAAGAGGGCATCAGATCCCATGGAACTATAGTTACTGATGGTTATAAGGTGCCTTGTGGATGCTGGGAATTGAACTTGGGACCTCTGGAAAAGCAGCTAGTGCTGTCAACTGCAGAGTCATCTCTCCAGCCCTATGGGATGGTGACTTTTCTGTCTCTCACCGCAGCAGAATCACACCATGCATTTCTTTGTAGTTGTTCAAGTCGGTGTATATAGGAACCACTCTGTGATTTTTCTTACTCTCTGCTATATGAACATACCCCTCTACTTATAGCAGGCATTGAAGTTTCCAGACTTTTCCACTTGAGGACCCTTAGGACAATGCTGTCATGACTCTTACTGATCATGTGATCGTTTCTCCCAGTGTCTGTGGAATGGAACCACTGGGTCATATGTTCAGTTGAATAGACATTCTGGCAGCATGTCGAAGGGTGGCCAAGCACATGTACGATATTGTCAACAGTGGATGAGTCTCACACCCTCCTCATCCACAGCAGCATTGGGTATTATCAGGCTTGCTTTCTCCTCTTACCATTCTAGTGGTTATCTCAAGGCCATTGCTTATAACCTTAGCTTGTATTTTCCGGATAACTGGTCATAATGAACATCGTTCCTAGCCATCTGTATGTCTTCTTTTACATATCACTTATGTAAATTGTTCACTCATTTTGAACTCAGCCTTTGTGTTAAGTGGGAATTTATGAGTTCAGTTTGTGTGTGTGTGTTCTGAAAAGCCCTTTATCAAACATGTGTATTGTAAATGTCTTTGTCCACTCAGGGCTTTGCATTTGTACTCTTAATGGATCTCCTGGACAAAGAAAAATTCTTACTTACCAGTATTTTTCCTTAACAGCCTGTACATTTTATCCCTTGCCTGAGAAGTTTTTACAAAAATCAAGAAAATAACCTCTGTCTTTTCTAGAAGTTTTAGTGTTTTACATTCTGTATTTGTGTCTATAATCTACCTGGGATTTTATATATATAATGTATATGCAATATACATTACATATATGATATAATAATGTATATTATATAACATAATATAGAATGCATACATGTTATATGTATGTATGTATTATATATGTATGTACATGTTGTGTAGTGTTAACTAGGAGTCATGATGAATTTCTTGGACAGAGGATATAGTTGGTAATGTGTTTAACTAACATGCACAAAGCCTCGGCTTTGATATCCTGCACCACCACGAGGTTGTTGGAACATACCTGTAATCTCTGAGCCTGGGGAATAGAAGCAAGAGGGTCAGAAACTCAAGGTCACACTTGGCTACAGAGTAACTCTGTGGCCAACTGGACCTAAATAAGACCCTGAGTTTTGTTTTGTTTTTGGTACATTTCATAATCACTTGAAATCCCAACACTTGGAAGGAGAGGCAGGAAATCAGGGGTTCAAGTCAGGAAACCAGGCATTTGGGTCATTTTAACTGCAGAGCAAGCTTGAGGCCAGCCTCTGCTACATGAGACTCTGTCTCACAAATACTCAGAGCAATAACAATAAGAACCATATAGATAGATGACAGAACATATTTCTAACTGGATACAGCTGACTCGGCAGCACTCACCTCTATCATAGATCAGGTGTTCCATGTGGGCCTCTGTTTCTGACACTGTTCTTCCCTGTTGGTCAACCAACTGTCTGAAGATAGCACTTTTTTTCTCTTTTTTCTTTCTTTCTTTTTTTTTTTTTTTACAGTTCCACGTGGGATGTTTATTGTGGGGGAGGAGGGCAAAGGTGGTGACCAAGATGAAGGGGAGAGAGAGAGAGAGAGAGAGAGAGAGAGAGAGAAAGAAAGATATTTTTTATTTTTGCTTATTAGTTGTGTCTTTTTTATGAGAAAGCATCTCACGCCTCCCAGGCTGACCTCAGTTCATTCTACAGCTGGAGATAGCTTTGAACTTTTGACCTCCTGCCTCTACTAAATTGCTGGCATCACAGGAGTGTGCCACCATGCACTGCTCAACACTGTCTTGATTACTTCTTAAGTCTTGATGTCTGATAGCCTACACCCTCCAGCTGTAGTTTTTATTGATACGGATTTTGTGGTGACTGAAAGTACCAGATTGTGGGATGGATAAGATCGTGGAACAAGATTTACTGACCAGTGAATTAAGGAGAATCCGAACGAAGCAAAACAATTGCACAGACCATCCCAAAGAGACTGAGGGAGGTTTAAATACACAAATGAACTTGGTGACTGCGCCTGCTTTCATAATGTGGAAAGCCCTTTGACATTTACTGTGTCATTGATCCTCACTGTGTGCTTGTGGGGACACCAGGTAAGAACTGTAGAGAAATATATATATTTGTTTTTTCGAGACAGGGTTTCTCTGTGTAGCCCTGGCTGTCCTGGAACTCACTCTGTAGACCAGGGTGGCCTCGAACTCAGAAATCCCTGTCTCTGCCTCCCAAGTGCTGGGATTAAAGGCGTGCGCCACCACTGCCCAGCAAGCATTTTCAAAGATTAAAAAAAAAAGTGGGGTGGGACTCAGGGCATTGAGAGGCTTGGCCAACAAGGTCTGACATGGGCAAAGAAGTGATAATTCTCACACATCACTTTCAAAGACACCCATCCTAGCTCAAACCTGTAACCCTGACCGATGAGTCGGGAGGAAGGAAGGTGGAGGCTAGTTTATTGAGACCCTATTTCAAAACAAAAGTCAATCACAGCTTATTGATTCATAGTTTCGTGGAGAGGTTTTCTGAGACTATTGGATAATAGCTTGGGTTTTGGTGCGAGCCATAGAGGTTATCAGGTGATAGTGATGGAATGTTGAAATCTACCCTTACAATGACCTTTGTGCAGCAAGCTGGAGGCAGGGAGCAAGTAGGACACCCTTTAGGCTGTCACTATACATTGAGCAGAAGCTTGGACAGGTTCTGAAGTAGAGGATGAGAGAGAGATGTGACACACGCCAAGGAGACCTTCGAATGTGGTTATGTGCCCCGGATCCAGTCTACAGATCAATCAGTGGATCTCTCTCTCTCACACACACACACACACACACACACACACACACACACACACGTCTGCAGACCACACCTTTAGAGTACTTGGCTCTCAATTCTTGGGTAAAAAGAAAAAAGTTTATATTTTAACTTTTTCTCAGCTAATCTTATGATTAAAACCAAAACAACAAAATCTTTCTCCTCCAGCTGGTTTGCTGAATCCTCTGTCTGCTGCCATAAGTCCCAGATCTCATGAATCTCTAGAAGGGCCCCTGAACTCTGCCTTCCCGAGATGGCTGGCCTTGGCCTTGGCTGGCCAAGGCCCGAGATGAGCCTTGGTCTGTGCTCAGCTACTTTCATCTGCCGACTCCCTTTCAAGGGACTCTGGCATGGCCTTGCACCCTCAGTGAGAGGCTGATCTTGGTGGTGGGAGCTCATCAGTGGCCCTTCCTTCTCCACAGAGTGGGTTGGGTCACTGAGTTCTATATAGATCTACCCAGTGCACTTCAGGGAGCACTGACAGAAAATGACAAAGGGATCTCTACAGAGAATGTACTCAGTTAAGGCCACTTACCTAGTCCCTAGTGTTGCCAAACAAACCCGGTCACCTGATGTCCATTATCATTGCTGTTTCACCATCAAGAAAGACAGGTGGGGGCTAGTGAGATGGCTTGCTGGGTAAAGCACTTGCCATGAAGACTGATGACTTGAGTCCTATTCCTGCAGCCCATAAAAAAAGTATTAAGTTACGAGATAGTCAGGGAGCGAAGTGGCACATAGGCTGTGGCTTGTGTACAAGCACACCCATGCATCACATACAGACGATAGTAACACCTCTTTAAGATGAAGGAAGAGATGCTGCAGTATTAGGGAGGTACTCCTTGTTCAAGGGCTTGCCAGGCAGGCATGAGTTAACAGCTTTCCTACCAGCCTTTGGTTCCCTGAAGTGACAACTGTGAGACTGAATTATTTCATTTATAAATGCCTAGGCCGTAAGTTTGGGCTTGTTACCTGACTAGCTAGTAGCTTAATATTTCATTTATTCTATTGTAAGTCCCACCACATGGTTAGTTACTTTTCTTCTGGTTCATTCGTCTGTCTCCATCAGCTTGGGATGAATCTCCACATCTAACAGTAAATAAAAGTCAATATTCTCCATGTATTCTTGCAATCAGACATGCATATGGCTGTTGTATGTTGTTTACAGTGATCCTCTTTTTTTTCTAAGTAGAAAGCACATACGCTAAAGTAGTGAGAAAAGTGACACACAAGCCAGTACATTAGTTACTTTGCCCTTGCTGTGGCGAGCACCTCATAAAGGCGACTTAAGAAAGGAAGGCTTTATTCTGGCAGGAAAGCAAAGGTGTGGGAAAGTTGATCGCAGGCATCTGCAGTCAGGAAGCAGAGAGGGATCAATGCTAGTCCTCAGTTATCTTTCTCCTTTTCATTCAATCTGAGACCCCAGCCCACTGAGGGGTACCCTACACATCCAAGGTCTGTCCTTCCAGCTCACAACTCTGAGGTAATTATACACTTGCCAAGTCAACAGTAAAGATTAGCCAATATCACCGGTAAAGCAGGTATTAGGGACCATACATAATTCTGCATGTATACTTTCATATACCAGTGTCACCAAAACCACACCAGCAACATGTCATATAGCATCATTACAGCATTACTAGGTGATAAGACTTTCTCAGCCCCACTATAATACAATAAGATTTTTATTGCATGTGTGGTCCAGTACTGACCAAGTATTAGTAATATGGAGCATGACAGTATTCGGTCTAATCTGTCAGCATGCCGCAACCAAGAAACATACACGTGCAAAAGGAAAGGCTTTGGTTCACAAGAGTTCAGAGGCTTCCCCCAAAGCCTCTTGCCAATGCAGATCCCAGAGTTTCTCTGTCTTCTCTGTTAAGGACCAAGTGCCCCCCCCTTTAATAATAATAAAATTTAATTGTTAGGGAATTTTAGAGAGATGTTCCCTATAACAGTACAAACCAATACTGTACTTCTAATGAACAGCTTACCATCAAGTACCAAAGTATAAATTGTGCATAAAATTTTACCAACTGCCCTCTTGATGGGATCTGTCCTGGGAGAGAAGACATTCTGGTGTTTTTCAACAGGCAAACAAACATCAACCTGTGTCAGCTGGAGCAGGAGCCAGGCAGGCCCTGAAACAGCTACTGACATGCAAACCCTTTCCCATCAGGCGCTCTGAATATTTACAGAGACTGGGGTCCTTTCTCTCCCTACCCAACATTTCAAAGCTCTTGAGTCCATGAAATGCCTGTGGGTCCCACTGGCAACCAGGGAAGGCTCCCTCAGTGAAGGGCTGGATTAGAATAGGCCCTGACTTAAACCTGCTGCAGAGATGGCCGAAGCCTAATGCCAGGGAGAATCAAGACTGGTTCTAGGAGCCCGGGGGTTGCCAATAGGCATCCTTCAGTGGTCAAGTAGTAGATGGTCACTAACATGGTCCTTCTTTGCTGTTTTTCTCTTATTTCCTATGTCATGCTCTTAGTTTTATTCTGCTTCCTGTCATCCTAATAATCACGTATCCATCATCAATCTTAAAAAGTATTGCAAAGAGCTGGGAGCCTAGTTTGGTGGTATAGCATTTCCCTGACTTTCATAAGACCTTGAGTTCCAGCACCACCCCACAAAATAAAACAAATCATTTCAAAGAGCAGAGCTGCTAGTTGAGGGAAGCAGGATTCAGTGCGGGAAAAGAGTAGAAAATGAGCCTAGGAAGTGTGAGAAAGCCATTCACGGCAAGATAAAGGTGGAGCGTGTCTACAGAATGGACTGGTAGAGGAAGCATGGGAGCCAGCTGCACTATCTGGAGCCAAGTGCCTAACAGTATTTTAAAGAAGGTGGCTGCCAGGACTGACCTGCCCCTCCTCCTCAGCTCTCAGCAGCCACTCATTCTCCTGGTATTTCTTGAAATAACTAAGTACAACAGACTCCCCGTCTGTTAGAGCAGGAGCAGTTCTGCATTCAGGCAAACTGCCTTTTATTTCAAGTGCCCTCAGTGCTAATGGGGACATGGGGTCTCAACACATGTGCACACGCCCCTGTGCATGTGGCTGCCGGAGGGATTATCCCCATGAATGTGGATGAATGGGTGGGCAGAGACAATGAACTACAGTGAATGAGCAGTTGTAAGAGGGTCTTTCATGAGGCCCGAATTACAAGGGACCAACAGGGACACTAACCACATCCAGAGAATCAGGGAGGACTTTTCTGTCTGGCAGAACCAAGCTGCTAGGGGACCCCCCCCCACACACACACAATTAGCAAGATGACTGGGCAGATGGAAGCAGGAAGAAACACATACCCTTATTATGGGACTGTCTTGGGGTCAGAGCTAGTTCTTCCAGTGAAAGAAGGAAGAACAGGAGGAAGGTGTGACCATGTCTTCTCTGCTGAAACCTGGAGTTAGCTGAAGGGGGCAGTACCTAAGAGAACCTGAGTCTTTTCGTCCCAGGAGAATGTTGTAGGGGCTTTATCACCTCCTGTCTTAGTGATGCTTCTACTTCTTAGTAATGTCTGAGTTGGGAAAAGAACAGTCCGTTTCTAAGGTCAATAGCTAAGTGTCTGACTTTTAATTTTCCTAACGGCAAGTCACTAACATAGCCTCAAACAACCTCCTCGACCTTTTCTGACACCTCTCCTGCATACCCCTTCCCCACATACCCACGGCAACCTCTGCATAGACAGTTTAGCTGGGTATATGAAGACAAATAAATTAGGGTTAATCTAAAAGGGCCCCAAAGGCAGTGACATGTGGATAAAAAACCAAGTCATTTTAGAAATAACTTTTAATGAGAAAGATCAAACAAAGCAGAAAGATGAATATAGGAAGGTTTCCTGTGGGGGTGGTAAGGGGACGGAAGGGGGTGTTTGACATAAGCCAGGAAGACTAGGCCTTCAGTGGGAGAGAGGCGTTGGTTCTGGGGCCAAGTTGTAGAAGAGATTCTAGGTGAGCCATCAGCTTTAGCAAGACCGTGAAGGGATACGTGCTGAACATTATCAGGAGGAAATGGGGAGAAATTGGTAGCTGAAGAACCGAACTGCCGGGCAGTGGTAGCGCACGCCTTTAATCCCAGCACTTGGGAGGCAGAGGCAGGTGGATTTCTGAGTTTGAGGCCAGCCTGGTCTACAGAGTGAGTTCCAGGACAGCCAGGGCTACACAGAGAAACCCTGTCTCAAAAAACCAAAAAAAAAGAGAACTGAACAGAACTGGAAAGAATCAGATGCTAAGATGATACTGTGTGATATAACACCTGATAGACGAATCTTAAAGGAAGTTATCTTGGCTCCTGGCTTCACAGGAAACAGTCCATCATGGTGGGGAAGGCTGTTCTAGACACAGTGCCAGCAGCTTCAGGTGTCAGCCCTTTAAATTGATGGATTAGATAGAGTATTAGATCAAAACTGGAGGCTTGTGTAACCCATGGTTACTTGCTGGATAGTACAATACCTGACAGATGCAATAAAAATACTCCTTTAGAAAGGAAACAAAGGTTTATTTTGGCTCACAGTTCAAGGATACAATCTGACATGATGGTAGAGGCTTGAGGCAGCGGGAAACCTTATGTCCTCCATTAGAAGCAGAGAGAGCAGTGAATGCTGGTACTTAGCTAGCTTTCAACTTTTTATTGCAGACTTGGATTCCAGCCCAGGGAATTGTACCACCTATATTCATGATAAATCTTTGCTTCTTAGTTAAAAATTCTCTGGCAGTACCCTCCACAAATATGCCCAGAGCATTGTCTCCTGGGTAATTCTAGATCCTGTCAATTAAACATCAGGATTCCAAAGGTCCACTTGTAGTGGTTAACATCATCAGTCAGGCCTCACATCCCGAAGTTTCCAAAGCCTTCAAAGGCAGCATGGTTAGTTAGGAAATCGAGTGTTTAAACTCCTCATCATGGGGTAGCATGGATTTCAGATCCAAAGCATAACTTAGCTTGTGGAGGGGCATGAGCGAGTGCTGATTTCTACAAGGGAAATTAAGGCAGTGATTCCAGAGAGTCGGCAGGGTTTCCAGCTGAGAGGGATTCCTCAGTAGCTGGAGCATCCATCCATTCACTCAGTGAGCATCTGCTAAGCACCACCAGTGTGCCAGGCACAATGCTCAATGGTCTAGTGGCGGCTGTGGCAGTTGCCAGTACTTACAGTTGGCTAGCCTTTCTGCTTCATTGTCTTCTACTAGCTCTCCTCCAGTACCAGAATTTCCAGATTGTGTCAAGCCAGAGTTGGCTGTAGGCAAGGACAGCACCCTGGGATGATGCCATGATGCTGACAAACTGTTTCAGGCTCTGGCTCTGCCGTGGCAGCAAAAGAAGAGGGCGCTTTGCGACAGATTGTGCCCTGGGGTGACTTTCGATTCCTCCAGTCTGACCTCCAGTCTGCAGTGTGTGTGTATGTGTTATTGATTCATGTTCCTGGTTTTAAAAAGACATTGATAGTACCAGGTGTGGAGACAGCATGTGGAGGCAGAGGCAGGTGAATATTTATGAGTTTGAGATTAGGCTGTTATACACAGTGAATTCTCTGTCAGTCAGGGCCAAAAAGCAAGACTCCATTAAAACAAACAAAACAAACAAAACAAAATGTTGATTATCATTTCTTTTTAAAGCTTCTTTACAATTTTTTAAAATTAGGCCCTGGGGTGACATATGACTTTAATCTCAGCACTCAGAAGGCAGAGTCAGACCTATGAGTACAAGACCAGGGTGGACTACATAGTGGGTTCCAGGCCAGTCAGAGCTACAAAGCGAGATCCTAAGTCTTTTTTTTTTTTTTTTTTTATTCGAGACAAGGTTTCTCTGTGTAGCCCTGGCTGTCCCGGAACTCACTCTGTAGACCAGGCTGGCCTCAAACTCAGCAATCCGCCTGCCTCTGCCTCCCGAGTGCTGGTATTAAAGGCATGCGCCACCACTGCCTAGGTGAGATCCTAACTCTTAAAAACGTTTAAATTGAATTATATTTTAGTTAGTATATAAGATAATGGTTTTTTTTTTTTTGCTATGATATACACATAGCACCTGCTCATATCTTCCGTCTTCTCCCCTCCCGCCCCTCACCTGTGCATATCTTCTGCCTTCTCCCCTCCCGTCCCTCACCTTTCCTCTCTTTCTCTCCAAATAATTTTCTTCTACTTTAATGTTATATATCTTTTATATTATATATGTCATGTCATATATATTTAATTCTAGATTCCACATAGAAGAGAAAACATGTTTGTTTTTCACTTAATATGATGATTATTTCCAGTTCCATCCACTTTCCTGCCATTTATTGTTTTTTACAGCTGAGTAAAAATGCCATTGTGTATATACACCACATTTTCTTTATCCACTCCTCTGTAGTCTGGTATGATGTCTTGGCTATTGTGAATACTGCAGCCATAAACATGAATGTGCAAATCTCTCTGTGGTATGTTGACTTAGAGTCATTCAGAGTTAGTATATTTGATGTGCTGTATTTTTATTTATTTATTCTAAATTTTTGAGACAGGATCTTGCTGTATCTCAGACTGGTTTTGAACTCATAATGCTCCTGCCTCAACCTTCTGAGTACTACAAGCACCAGCACTCCTTGTTGTCTATTTCTTGATAACTGGAAAGCCTCATATATTCTCGTTGGTTTTTCTTTTTTTTTTTTTTTTGGAGAGTCAGGGAGTGGGTAGGTGGCCACTGGCTATGTAGACTTCTGTTACCATTAGGATATATATATATATATATATATATATATATATATATATTCATATTCCTAAAAGCTGCCTTTCTTTCTAGTCTCCAGGATTGCTTCTACCCATCCTACAAGGGCCTCAAGACCACACCTCCTTGCTTCTAAGCCCTGACTCCTTTTTTCTGGTCATAGCTCACCCAGCTTGTGTCATACACACAAAAGAAATCTCAATCTCCAGCAGTAGTAGTACTATGAGGTAGTTCCCTCATTCGGTTTACACCTCTATTTTGGCTGTGCACTATCCCCCTTCCTTGGGTGGCTTTTCCCCTCTGGGTCACTTCATCTTCATCACAATCAACTCCTGCTTCCGGGGGCCCCTGACCAGCCCCTTCCTCTCCTACTCTTCATCTGGATCCAACCAGCTCTTTCCAGCTTCTTCTACCTTTTCTCCTGCCCCTCTCTTCAAACCCTCCCCCTCTCCAGACTTCCCTTCACTCCCTCCCCTCCGGCAGGCATCTTCTTAGTCTTCTCCTGCCTACTCTGGAAAGTACTTTTGTAGTCTCTTCCTTTCCTCTGCCTCACCGGCTGTTGGCAGCTGGGAGGCCTCTGTGAGAAGGCAGAAGGGTGAGGATGGTGCTAACCCTTCACTATTTACTCGTCCTGCCCCCGGTCGAGCGAATCACCCATCCATGCAATCACTTCTCCATACAATATTCTTTGTTGCCTACAAACAAACTCGAGATCAACATCTTGAGAGGCAGCTCTCCTGAAACATACATGCAGCTACTGGACCTTCCCATTTTTTAAATCGTCTTACCCCAGCAAGCTGCTCCATGAAGGCCAAGGGTCAGATCAATAGATCTTTGTTGACTAACTTAATTTTGTTTTCTACAAATCTCAGCTTCCTACTTGTGTAGGCCTATTCTCTTGTCCTAGTATTATTGTGAGTTTGTCATTACTAGGGACGGAGGTCTTATACACCAAGAATTCCAAGACCCCAGGCAAATTAGGACAGCATGGTGCTTAGTACATCTTAGATCCTTTTCCTGAAACACAGTTTGGCATTCACATAGAGCCATGATCTCATGTCTATGTGGGTGTCTACACCCATAAAGGTATGTCAGTCAGTTGTGTAATCTTAAATCCACAGCAAGGAGGTTTAACAGAAGTCTGTAGACCCCAGCACAGCCACAGCCTGACCACAGGCATAAACTAAGGCACTATGGAGGTTCAAGTGTCCATACTGCTCCCTTGTGACAGGTAGTCTTCATTGCCAGCTTCATGAGTCAGCAGCTGTCTTCAGACACCAGAAGAGGACATCAGATCCCATTACAGATGGTTGTGAGCCACCATGAGGTTGCTGGGAACTGAACTCAGGACCTCTGGAAGAGCAGCCAGTGCTCTTAACCACTGAGCCATCTCTCCAGCCCCTGAGAACATTTCCAGAAGGAAGGAGACCTACTGTGGATGTAACTAGCACCACCCTCAAGGCTGGAGGAGGGGAGCAGGAAAATACTGGCATCTCCCTTTTTCTGTTTCTTGTCATAAATGCCTTCCTTCCCTGTCAGGATCCGAGCACACTAAAATTGAGAGGCAAAGTAAATTTGTCTTCCTTCTAAGGAGTTTTGTCAAGTGTTTGTAATAGCAACATGAAAGTAACTACTAAACTCACCTATTGCATGCTGAGGTCAGGTTTCTCAGAGCTGGGCTAGGGCCACTTAATACATTCCAAGGACCCCCCCAGGCTGGGATTAAGGATGAAAACATTTGGTGTTTTGTTTTGTGACAGGGTCTCTCTCTACATAGCCCTGGATGTCCTGGAACTCAGCATATAGATCAGGCTAGCCTCGAGCTCACAGAGATCTGCCTGCCTCTACCTTTTGAGTGCTGGGATCAAAGGTGTGCATTTGCCCTACCCCCTTTAAAAAAATGAAAACATTGTAAGCCAGGCATGGTGACCCATGTCTTTCATTCTAGTACTTGGAAGGCAGAGGCAAGTGGATCTCTGTGAGTTCCAGGCTAGCTGAGACTACAAAGTACTTTCCAGGACAGTCAGGGCTGTTTTACAGAGAAACTCTGGCTCATGAGATCCATGTGACATAAAGATAAAATCCTATTTCTAATAATCATAGCATAGGATAACAATCCTATACTAAGTCCTGGGTCAGAAACTTCACTAGAGGTTGGGAATACAGTATTGGATAAAACTGTCTTATAGTCTGCCAGAGAAGATAGAAGGCGGGAGAAGTTTCCATGGGCTGTGATGGATGGGTGCTCTTCTAAGAATGAATAGAGAGAGCTGGACATGCTGCTGCATGCCTCATCATCCTAGCATCCAGGAGGCTCAGGCCAGAAAGATAAGGAGTTCAAAGCTAGTTGGGTGATGAGAGAGGGCTGTTGCCTTTCAAACACATCGTTAGCTTCCCTGTGCTGTCTGAACAACCTCAGGGCTTAGGCGTGGGAGCAGAAAGGTTTACAGAAAATCCACTGAGAGTGGAGTGGGAAGAGAGGAGACACCGGACTCGGGGTTTAAACTGTGGATTGCAATGCCATATATAACGCAATGTGGTCGCAATAATTTGTCAACACTAAAGGGTTTCTGAACACACAGTCAGAAATGACCCCAGAGATGTCCAGTGCCATCCAGATAGTGCCAGTGAGTGAGTCCTTATTCATTGGGTAGAAGGCAGCAGGCCTAGTAAATATAGCTTGGCTACTCGGAGATGAGCTGGGAGGAAAGGGTGGTCAAGTCAACCAACCCTGCCGTTTTCTCATGTGACTTTGTTTATCTGTAAAAGAGGACTCTGTGACGCTCACTGCTATAGTCATTGGACCCTGACGGTGACTACACACTAGATGGGTAATCAATACTTAGAATGCTATGACAATGCAGTGTTTCTGGCAGCTAATTCCCCACAGGGTGCATCTGTCTACCTGTACAAGCTACTGTGACACACATTCTAGAAGGTGGATCTCAGCAGTGGCTGCCCTACCAGGTTCCTCATGCCAGGCCCAGCCCTGTTCTTACCTTGGCTGCCCCAGGAAGAGACTGTATTCAGAAGCCAGAAATCCTGGCGTCTAGGGTCAGCTTTTTAAGCCGTGGCCTCAAGAAACCCTGTCTCTAATGCTGTGAGTAATGCCTGCCCAGGGTCATGGTAGGGACAGATGACATAAAGAGCAGACATGAGAGAGAGCATGGAAGCAACTAATGAGTTAGCTGTGCCTCCTAACTTCCTGCTTACCTCCCAAGGTCTTGTAGTAGATACATTGTTAAATATCTGGGGCCGCGGATGCAGCTCAGTTGATAAAGGGATGCAGCTCAGTTGATAAAGAGTGCTTGCCCAGAATGTGTGAAACCCTCTATTTGATCGCCAGTATCGCATAACCCAGGAAGAGCGGCATACTTCTCTAACCCTAGCCCTGAGGAGGTAGGAACAAGAAGATCAGACGTTCAAGGGCATGCTCAGCTATAGAGAAAGGTCAAGGCCAGCCAGTGATGAGTATTTCCTGTCTATTAAAAATAAATAAATAATGGGGATGCCAAACTTCCTCTGCCATCTGCACTCATGACTGGCCCTTCTGGGCAGAAGTATGGCTGACCCGTGACATGATACGTGGTGAGGTGGTCTATGTATCCCAGCCTTTGCCTGTTGTCTTGATGGAGTTAAATCTTCTGATGAAGTGTAAAGGAAACATCCAACTCAAATTCACACATTTCCCTAATTTTCTGAGGAAAATGAAATAAGATGCTTATTCCCAAGGAGCTGGTCAGGCTGTGACCAAGAAAGTAAGTGAGGCACAAAGAAAATACCTAGAGGAGATCTCTGCAGTGCCAGTGGGCAGGAGAGGCCTCAGCTCTGAGCAGTCGTCTATCAGTCCACCCTTAGCAGCCCCCAGCCGAGGGAGGCTGGTGAGCTGGGATTTGATTTCACATAGAACTGGCATTGCTTTTCTTCAGAAACAGCCAAGCACAGCAGTGATGAGGAAAAGACACTTCTCCACATTCCCTACACCTGCCTGGACAGCCTCCTTGGGTCAGGGAAGGTCATTCCTGCAGACAGCCAAGCAGGGGAAAGTTACTGAGAAGCTGTGATGGCATGCTAGCACAGCATCACTGGGGCCAGAAGTGCAAAGAGGTCTTGGGCTAGAGCTCCAGTCAGCTTCATGTCCCTGGCCTTCCCCAGCTTCACAGGTGCTAAGGGGACAGATGAAAAGGCTGGAGTGGGAGCTGGGTGGCAACCTGCTGATGCCCTGGACTTCAGAAGAGGTTGGTGGTTTCATTTGTCCCTCTGGATACTGTGGAGCAGCTAGCCCTAGGGCTCCCAACTCAGAGGGGTCTCAGACCGTATGTTGACTATGAAGCTCTCGTTCTGACAGGGGTAAGTCCTAGAAGAAGGGTGAGGGTCGAAGGCGGGGCATGGGTGGCATAGAAATCACATTCCCTGGCCAGACACATCAAAAGGTAACGAAAGAGGTTTGGAACTCGAGACAGGAAGAGACATCAAGCATGGCCCTTGCTGTAGAGCGCTCGGTATAATACTCAGGTGTACCTGCTACTTAAATGGACCTGCCTCATGGAACCAGACAAACTCTAACAAGGACCAGACCTGAGAGGCTGAGCTGAGCTCTTGGCCAGGGCTTTGCACTGCTGTGCTTCCTATATTTTGTAGTCCGCCATTTTGTAGTCCGCCATTTTGTAGTCTCTCTTGTGTTCCCCACTCCAGGACACCCACCCACTCCCACCCGGCACAATGCAATACACACACACACAGGACAAACATGCCACACAAACACCATACCACTCACCACATACACAACAGCCGTGCACATACCAACACACACACACACACACACACACATTGAAGTGGGTAAGAAAGAGCCAGTATAGGTTTGGGATGACGGAGCAGCATAGCAAGGAGAAACAGGTTTTCAAGGCAGCTCTCATATGCTGCTTATTTCATCGGCTCCGCCCTTCGACACCTGCCTAGCAGTTGGAGTTTTCCTTTCTCCCTGCTTAAGGCAGAGCCCTCCTTAGGATCTTGTGAATGGCAAAAGGATTTCTGCCTTTTCCCTGTTTCATCTCTTGTTACTGTAGCCCTCCAGCAGCCGTGGATGGACTGGGTTACCTGAAAGGGAGCTGGGAATGAAAAAGGGACCGGGTGCGAGAGAAGGATGAAGCCAAGACAAAGTTTCTGATCAAGGCTCAAAGTTTAATATTCAGCACTGCTATATAGGGAGAGCCCTCAGATCCCATCCTTTGTTTCAGCTGGATTGAGTTGTGAAGCAAGCTCAGAGGCAGTCTCCTCCTCAACGTTCCCATAGGAAATTGCAAATGCAGCAAGGCCTTAGGCTCCAGCTAGGTTGTAAAACCATCGGTGGGTTTGTTTAGCATACTCAAGGCTGGGGGAAGGGCACATGTTATTAGCTAGAAATTTTGGCCTTTGCCAGGGTTGATGACTGATGATGACATTGGAAGTCTCAGGTTGCTGGGATGCGACCCCTGATTCATCCTGAGTCTGATCTGAATTTTTTTTTTAATGGTACCTTTCAGCCTAGACTGCTCTTCCCACCCACCTTTTCTTCCACAGTTAAAGGAAGACACAAGCAGGAAGCAGGCTTACGGTGCTATGCCTCTACCTTGCTGGCCTCAGACCAGTCACAGACCTTGCTGTGCCTTCTTAGTGTGGAGCACTGAAGCATTTCTGTGTTTAAGTTTTTCCAAAGCTGAGGATATAGCTCAGCTTCCCTAGAATGCTGAAAGCCCTGGGTCCAGTTCCTAGGACCCCGTAAAGGGAGTGAGGTGGTCTCTGTAATCCCAGCATATGGGATTGAGGAACTGGAAGAGCAGACATTTAAGGCCATCCTCAGCTATATAGTAAGTTTAAGGCTAGATGTTTGAGGCCAGTCTGAGCTACATGAGACCCTGATTTGTCAGTTTGTTTGTATGCTTGTTTATTTGTTTGGGGTGGGGGCTGAGGTGTGGTGGCACCATCTCACTTTTGTAACCTTGGCTGGCCTGACTTCCTAAGTATCTAACTACTTGCCTCTGCCTCTCCGGGGCTGGACTTAAAGGTGTTTACCACCAGACTCTGCAAGACCCTATCTTTGAAAAACAAACAAGCAAGCAAGCAAACAAAAGTACTTCTCCATCTGTCATTTCATCTGCATCCTGGGGCCACGTTCTTGCTATGCTTCCAACCCCTAAGGTCTCTTACCCTGTCTTCCAGATGAGCCTCAGGCTCTGTGATGGCACAGGAAAGATCACAACAGCCTCTGAATTCAGAGGATGCCATTAGTGATGGGCTCTTAGCCTCTGGATGGGTAAGTCAGTGGAAAGGATCTCAATATGGACCTAGGAACAGTGACTGGAAAAATCAGAATTGTGGGGAGAGTCACAAAAGTACTCATCAGAGTCATAGACCTTCAGCCATTCAGGGAGCTTGAGAGATGTCCAGCCTAGGTGGAGACTCAGGATATCTGATCGACCAAATGCTGACCACATGCCAACTCTGGTGTCCAGAGACAATGCCATGATGCTAACAGTGGTCAACACATCCCTTCCCTAATCCATGGCTATTTTATCACTGGTTTTTCAGATCTTTCCCAACCTGAGCTTGGTCTCAGAGTCATTATGTCTGTCCATATGGCAAAGTATCTAGCCATCTAGATACCGTTCCACCCTCTTTCATGTTCTCCCAAATCCTGCTGTCTAAGATCAGAATCTCTGTTCTTTGATCCATCTGTGCATCTGTCTGTCCTGTGTCAGTACTGCCTAGACTGCCAGGCATTGTCACCGGAGCACCAAGAGCCGTGTATGAGAAAGAATGCTTTTGGCTTGCTTTTGTAGGAGGAGCTACACCAAAGGCAGCAGGGTAAATTGGCTTGAGCTTTGCATGTAACTGGGGCTTTATGTTTGAAAGGGAGAAAGTCGGGGTTGGTTGCCAATCATATTCCTGAGGAGAGATGTCAGTCAGCTGCTGCTGAGACACAAGCAGCACACTGATCTGGAGGAAGGCTCAGCTGGCAGCAGAATACCGCAGACCTGCACACAAAAGGCTGCCAGGTGGAGTGGCTTTTGAGTCCTCCAGAGCAGTGGGAAGCAGAAATGCTTTTGTGAAATGGATGGAATGACTCAGCCTGCCTGTGATTACCCTTTCACTTTCTGCCTTGCCTCTGAATCCAAGTTCACTTAATTGAGAGCTGTGTGGGCCCTCCATCTCAACCCACCAGCAGCCTGCTCCCCATTAGCACATTGCACCCTCCGTCTTGCCTCTCACCTCCATGCTCCCCACCCCTTCCTCCTCCGCTATCGCCTCTTTTTTCATTCATCTATTCACTCAGAAAGTATGGATTGAGCTCTGCACATGGAGCTCTCCAGGCATCTGAAGCTTGCAAACTGGGCTCACCTCCTCTCTAGCCTTGCTCCCCACTTCACCCCTACCCCTGCAGCAAATTGGGGGAGTGGGGGTGGGGGGGTTGTCAAGGACAAGAGCTGAAACATTGGGAGGAGTCCTGGATAGGAAAAGCTGAATCGGGCAGAGCAAAGTAGGTGGTGTAGGGGGTGGTGTCGGGGGTCGGGTTGTCAAAGGGTACTCAATAAGCCCAAGGAACATGCCCCTTAGCCCTTGAGAGATCTCTTTTGGAGAGCTTCCTGGAGGCCCATCTGGTACAGCTGACAGATGCCTGGGACTTAGTTTCATGGGTCTGCAAGATTCAGCTGTCTTGCTAGTGAAGGCAGAGGCATTTCTGCCTAGGAGAAGATGCTGTGAACTCGTCCCTGTTCGCAAGGAGGAAAGTGTAGGAAGTATCTGAAGGGCATGTGTGTGTGTGTGTGTGTGTGTGTGTGTGTGTGTACTGGTACATGTATATGGGTGTATGTGTGGTAGTATGCTTATAGAGACTAAAGTCGACACTGGGTGTCTCTCCATTGGTGTCTACTTTATTAATTGACGAAGGCTCTCTCGGTAAACCTGGAACTAGCTAGTCTAGTTAGGCTACTGATTCCTAACTCCATGCAGGGTTTACAGGTAGCTACTTGCTTTTACGTGGCTTCTGGAGATCCAGACTGTGGTCCTCAACACTTGCACAGTAAATACCATATCCACTGAGCTATTTCCCCAGTGCCAGGACTCACTATTCTAACTTAAAGACACGGACATGAAGTTCTTACATCTTTCCACATTCCCTTCTAGTGTCACTTCTGATTGGCACTCACTGTATTAGTCTCCTTTCCCATTGTCGTGGCAAAGTACCTTGACAAAAGAAACCTCTGAAAGGAAGGAAGGAAGGAAGAAAGGAAGGAAGAGCTTATTTTGGAGGATTCATTGAGGCATCATGAAGCAATCCACATTCTTTCTAGTTACTTATGGGATAGGGGGCCGGTTGGGTTGCCTATCCAGATGGTGAAGAGGGAAAGGGCGCCACTCACTCACTGCTCTCCCTGGGCTGTGTGAGGGAGAAGTGTGGTGAGAACGTGTGTGAAAGGGAGACCGTGGCATCAGGAACGTGAGACAGCTGTCACATTCCCTCTGCAAGACTGAAGAAGAGAAGAACAGACTAGTGCCTCACTCATTTCCTCCCTCCTACATAGTCCAGGCCCATGACATGGCAGCACCCACATAAGCCAGGCTAGAATGCTCTCATTCACATGCCCCCAGGTCCTTCTCCTGAAGCCTGCCGAGTTCACAGTGTTAGCCATCATAGTCTGCCTTCATTTTGGTCAACATATGTCATTGTCATTTTCTTCAATGCTGGTGATGGCTGGAGTTGCTGTCAGCTGTGGTTATCTGACACTCATGGAAACGGAGATCCTTATTGATAATGATTCTTATACCAGATGGGAGTGGGCCCATCTAACTGTGGTCCTTTGTTGAGAGCAGGTAAGGTGTGTAGTGATGTGGAGCCTGATGAACTGAGTGATTTCTTCCTGTGTACCTATGGTCCTGCCAGCCAGGAACAACAGTGGGCAAAGTCCAGAAAGTGAAATGAGGGGCCTAGAGGGGAAGTGAGGCAGAACCCAAATCAGCTCAGGTTCCCTAACTTCCAGTCTAGCATCTATCCATTGTGGGGCTCCTCACAGAGAACAGCCATCCTTTACACTGGACTCTGAAGCAAAGGAAAGTGTTAACGAGCTAGAGACAGTGGCCTGTCCAGACCGCCTGTTCTGCCAGGGTCTGAGAGAAGGGGCAAACAATTGCAGACTGAACATTTACCTCCTATACAAAATCATGTAAAAGCATTCCTATACTAGGGCCAGCAGGCCCTCACTCTAAGCAACTTGGCAAACTCAAGCATCTTGGCCTTTTGGCTAAGTCTGTGTTGCTGGTTAAACTGCTACTAGAGTCTGTCTGGAAACAGATTCTTCCAGCTTATTCTCCTTTGTCTTGGTCAAAGGCTTTGAACAGGACTACTTTGGGGTGGTAGAGGGTAAATTCACTTCTCTCTGGGGTGATCAGTTTATTCAGACATCTGCTTAGAACAGGAAGATGAGCAATGAGCCAAGCCAGCCAGGGATTTCAGCTTCCCTTGTAGAGGAAATGGGCAAGAGTCGATTCTAGTTCTTCAGGAGGACTTTGCTTTCTATCACACGTTCCCATGGTCTGTCGAAGGGGACTGTGTTTATGAATGAGTTCAGTAGAAGAGAGTTTAATGGAGGAAGCGAACTTACAGGAAACATACGGATGTGGTTCTAATAGCCAAGATTAGAACCTTCTCTTGGAGGGATGGGAGGCGTGGCACACAGCTCTTACCCTCCCGGGAAGCTGCCAGCCATACTTGGAGATGGGACCTACGGGAACAATCACAGGTCCCCCTCTTACACACACACACATTCCTAATGTAGCACACACAAGCTCACACACTCATGTTCTCACTTTCACACTCATATGCTCCTGTACATACACACCTGCCTGCACACTCATACAATCAGGCTCACACTAACACGTGCGCACACACTTGTGCACAGTCACACTGTGTTGCTTACAACCACACACTTTCTCACAAAGACAGATGTGTTCATGTTTACACATACTCATTGTCTTATGACCATATAATGTTCACGTTACTTCACAAGGTACACTCCATGCACGCAGGCACGCACGCACGCACGCACGCACGCACGCACATTCGTGCGCGCGCATCAGTCCATATATCCTCCACAGACAGCAGTTCGAGCTACTTTATGACTGGTCCCTTCTCTAAATGAAACCCAGGTGGACGTGTCCTATTAGTATCTAAAAACTGGGTTTCCAACCTGGAATTTGAGGTGTGATCTGGTACACTCCCTTCACACTTGAGCCTCAGGATAGCTTCTGTATGATGAAACATTTCCGTATAGAATGTAAAGGGACCTCCTTATAGAAGGTCCCATGGACATGGTGTTTGTCCCTCATGTTGCTGCAGAGTTTCTACTAAAGCTTCTTTATGCTCAGGGTTCCTCCTACCCCCTCCACAAGGATGGCAAGTGACAGACCCTCCTGGCCTTGCCTTGGGGCTTTGTGTATCTTCCTGCATTCCTTCTTGGCTAATGGGGAGCTCAGCTACCAGTTGCCCTGGAGAGATTCAACTAAAGACAGGAGCCTATAAAACCTAGACAGCTTTCAAGAGCTCATTAGACTAAAACTTAGAAGAACTCTCAGGTATGTGTCAAAGTTGTCATGCGTAGGAGAGGCTTGGCAGCACAGTGGTAGGTGTTAGCCGAGGCATTGGAGATGTAATATTAACCTTTACATACAAAGGTTATATTGTATATAACCTGGGCCTGGGGGTAATATAACCTTTGTATAGGAAGGTGGGACATTCGTACAGAATAGTTGAAGTGTTTTATGATGCGAACGTGTTCCTGTGAATTCTTGGGATTGGCTTCCTCTTGGGGGAGCTTGGGATAGGCACTGGGGAAATGTGGGATGGGAGTTCAACCCTGCCTTGTTTCCTTTCAGAAACCACATAACAGCATTTTAACAATTGTCAGTACTTCATGGAGTGCGTGAAGGGTTTTTCTTTTTAATTTTAATATTTCTCTTCTGAGCTAGGTGGTGTTGGTGGCAGCACACAACTTTGATTCCAGCACTCAGGAAGCAGAGGAAGGTGAATCTGAGTTCAAGGCCAGCCTGGACTACAGAGTGAGTTCCAGGACAGCCAGGGCTGCACAGAGAAACCCTGTCTCGAAAAACAAAAGATAAAACAAACAAACAGAAACAAAAGATTTATTTCCCGTGAATGAGTGGTTTGCCTCTGTGTGTGTGTGCGCGCGCGCGCTTTATGCTTCCCTAGTGTTCTTAGGGGTCAGAAGAAGGTGTTGGATCCCCCAGAACTGGAGTTACAGATTGCTATGAGCCTCGATGTGGGTTCTGGGAACTCAGGCCTTTTCTTAGCCTTTCCACCTCCTTGGGTTAATTTTGAAAGAGTTTCAGCTCTTTTAAAAACTGTATTAAAATAAGAATGAAGGGGGCATAGTGGATTGCCAGGCACTAGACCAGCCAACTTGACACACAGTACCCCGCGTGCAACTAGGGGGCCTTCCCATCCAAATACCGGTGACCCCACTTCTTTTTATTTTCCTAAGACAGGGCCTTGCTATGTAGGCCAGGCTGGACCCAACTAATTATTCTCTTCCCTCAGTCTCCTAAGGAGCACACCACCATGCCTGGTCTTGGCATTCCTTTGAGAGTCAGTCTCAAATATTGCCCACATCTTGGGAACTCAGGCAGCTGGGCCTGAAGTTGTGAGGGAACTGAGGTCATACAACTTAGTTTCCTGGCTTATTCCTTGCCCCCATCTCCCATGTTTCCGGTCCCCAGAGGGAAGCAGCAAAGTCAAGTCCATAATCTAAGGCCACACTTTCTCCCCAAAGTTCTTTCTGGAGCTCCCAGAGTTGAATATATTCATGTATTTAAACTAAGCCAGTCAAGGGGTCTGGCTTCAGAGGCAAAGGAACACTCAGAAGACATAGCGAGGAGGTCTTTTTCTGACAAGGGGACAGTAATTCTTGGGTTCTCAAGAAGCCTAAAAACACAAAAGTGAATCAAATTTAGCCTCATGTTGTGACTGGAAGCTGAGCCCAGGGAAGACCAATGGCTCTGCACTCATGATGGCGAGACTTCAGTTTTGTACTATGGTCTCTGCCTACTTCCAAGCTTGGGTTGATTCAGGAGCATGGGACCCCACATATGGGGTCTGTGTGGGACTCCATGTGTGGGGACTGCAGTAATTCTCACACAGTATCTTTGACAGTTGTTCCTGAAAACAGCAAGAGGGTTCATGGCTTGGCTGTGAGTGTTAGACCAGAAACCAATTTGTCCTTACCTACCTCACCCCTCCAGCCAAGACCCCCTCCCACAGAAGAATGGGTAGCCATGGGAAAGAGAGAACCAAGTTGGCAGCTAGGGCCTGCTCATCCTGAGCTTGGCCACTGACTTCTCTGGCTGTGTTGGGGAGGGGAAAAGATACATATGCATGGATGCCCAGAACCTTTCTCCTAAGCCTGACGCTATGTGAGCTTTGTTCCGTGGGAAGGAAGTTGGTTTGGAGTTCAGACTCCTTCCAACTCCATACCTTTCACTTTCTGGAAGGGGATAAGCAGGAATGGATCACATCTGCTTCTGCCCTGGTTTCCTTCAGAGATAGGAGAGTGCAGAACAAGAGTGGAGAAGGAGCAGCAGAGGAATCTCACCCATTCTCACCTAAGGGTCAGAAGTGAGGGCTTTGGTCATCTAGACCATTTCCTGTACTGGTATACGAGACTCAGTACAGGCTGGGGCTGGAGAAGGGTGAATTCTGCTGCCAACAGGGACTCCTCTGTGAAGCTCCTAAGAGCTCACGGGGTCTAGGCTACCCTACCACAATGAGAGAGGCTTCTTCCCTCTTCTTTTCCCCCTCCAGAGTCTCTTAAGATCTTTGTGGCCCCTGCTTTTCCCCTTGGCCAGAGAAGACTTGCTTCGAGGGCTTTGGACGGTGCCTCTTTGCCTTGTCCTTGAAGAGGAGAGAGGCAGCAAGTCTGATGCGGGTGAATTACAACCACATTTGCCAGCTTGCTCTCTGAGTTGACGATAGAACAAGTCTAGACACTTAGGGAGAAGTAAGCTTGCTTTCAAGTGAATCCTAGAGTAACCTTGAACTTTACCGCTCCCTGAGTGTTAAGACCTGAGGGTGGTGTGCAGAATGTCTGGGCTAACAGGCAGGGCTGCTGTTCTTGGGACCAAAGGTGGCCGTCCTTTGTCCACCTATCCCCTTTACTCCCAGTGTTCTTTGTCTTCTTCCAATTCTGAACACCCAGCACAAAAGTGAGTCACCCAGGCTGCCACCCAGAGAGCCTGGAACTGTCTTGGTATTTATACATAAAGGAACTGCAGGTGTGGCTGGAGGCTCCAGTGCTTGCTTTCTCGTTTAGTTTCTTTCTCAACCCCAGAGATTCACCTTGGTCACTGGGACAGGAACCATGCTTCTCTGAGTCTACACCCCCAACAGCATGTGGTAGCAGGATCTATGTTTATCTGTGAGATGGTGACATGCAGACCTAAGGTTCTAACCCTTCATTGCCCACTGGTGAGCTGACTGACCAAGCTCTCTGAGCTGCTGACTAATCTCCCTCAGTTTTGTTTTGGGAGTCACAGATACAAAGTGTGACTTACAGGGAGCCGTGAGAAGGCTGGGCTGGCCAACAGCCTGTGAACAAAGCTCTTGTGCTCAGTGCACAGACAGAAGCAGTGAGGCTGTTCCTGTGGATGTCAGTAAAAGATGCAGGATGTGCAGAGGAGCCTTACGGTTTACTGTAAAAAACTATAGGAAGCTTAGAAGGGTTTGCATCGTAGACATACAGTGTTCGTGATGTGTGTGACTAAGAAATGGAGCAAAGCATTGGCCATCTCCCCTCTGATTCAAGAGTCAGGTGAGAGAAGAAGGCAGGCATAGCAGAGCCATAAGCAAGTTTGTTCAGAATACCCTGACAGGAGCTGCTTAAGGGAGTTTGAGAGAGTCACGTCCTATCGAGGCAGGGAAGGCATGGTGGCCAGAGTATGTAGCTGGGACTCTTCATATCTTTTGGAGTTTTGTGGTTGTTATTTTGTTTTTTATTTTAGTTTGTGTGTTTGGCATGTATATGTGTGTGTTCTGTGTGTATGTGTGTTTGTGTGTTCACATGTATATGGGCACGCTTACATGTAAGTGCCCATGTATCCGTATGTATGAGGAGGCTAGAAGTTGATATCATGCATCCTTCTTGATCCAAGTGCTCTACCTGTCTATATTGAAACAAGGCCTCTAACTTGAACCCTGGGCTTGTTGATTCTAGTCAGGCTGCTCTGAGGATCTTCCTGCACACGAATATTACAGGTGGGTCACCATGCCCACCCTATATTTACATGGGTTCCGAGATTTCTGAATTCTATGATGATTAGCCTGAAGCCTCTTTCACCTATGCACATGATGCTCCCGTGATCCACTTGTACATTCTATGGTCCCTGCAGGGTCAATGTCCTAATTTAAAGCAGATGAAAGAGCACAGGTCTCCTCTGCATTGTGTGTCTTAGGGAGCTGGTCATCACTTTCCCCTGGATTCAACCTTATGTCATGAGAAATACATCTTCCCCTGTACAGCAGCCTCACTACCTTTTGGAAATGAGTGGTTTCACCTACTCTCGTGTGTGTGTGTGTGTGTGTGTGTGTGTGTGTGTGTGTTCTGCTGTCAAGTTATTGCTATTTGAAGCTTTGATTACAAAGAGAGATTCCTATTACTTTTAATTTTAAGTTGCTGTGAAAGGTGTGGTGAGGCCATTAAATAGTTTACTTCCCAAATTATGGCTTGCAGTGGCATAACTAAGGATCCAAAACCAACTTGATTGTGTCCTTTTCAGAGTTCTGGGTCACAATCGCTCCTTTCCTTTTCTTCCCTTGCGCCCTCTCCCACTGGGCCTTTATACCCACCACTCCGTCAGAAGCACTCTTGTCAACGACACCTGTCTGTGGTAACCACATCTATTGACTAATTCTCATTTGCAAATTACTTAAGCAGTGACCATCAGCTTCTGAATGAATAAGTTTCTTTCCTCGCTATTGATTTTCTTGCCCTGTCTCTCAGCTTCCTGCCTCCTAAGCTTGCTCCCTGAGCTCATTCTCAGACTCCTTTATCAGCTGTCTCTACAGAGTAGCATTCTTTGCCTATAAATCTGAAGGCCCAGTGCCTCCCTTACAGCCTACAGGCTGCTCCATCAAGCCCAGGTGCTCAATGAGTTTTCCTTTTTTTTTTTTTTTTTCCCCCGAGACAGGATTTCTCTGTGTAGCTCTGGCTGTCCTGGAACTCACTCTGTAGACCAGGCTGGCCTCGAACTCAGAAATCCACCTGCCTCTGCCTCCAAAGTGCTGGGATTAAAGGCGTGTGCCACCTCTGCCCAGCTAGAAGACAGGTTCTTATGATGTAACCTAGCTTTTTCCAGTTTTTAATTTGACACACACTTAGCCCTGAACTCTGTATCCTCTTGTCTTACCCTCCAAGTGTTGGGACTATAGCTCTGTGCTATCACCCCCTTCCTCTTACAGAGCCACTAATGCCATAATTAGGCCCCGGCATCAAGACTTCATCTAATCCTAGCGAATTCAAATCACATCCCCAAATACCATATGACATTGAAGACTGAGTTTCTAGTATGTGAGTACCCAGGGGTGCATCTAAACTCTGCCACTTCCTGGGCATACAGAACTGCGACCCCCCTTCTCAAGCTCTCTACATAAGCATCCTGACTTCTCCTTGACATACTACTTAGCATAGCCCGTGAAATGGGTCCTGTAGATTGGGTGTGGACTGTCTATCCATACGACACTACAAATGAGTCCCACAATCATATGCAACACCCCAGCTTCTACTCTATACCCAATCCATAGGACAGTGCCTCGCCCCGACCTGCTGACATCATCAGAATGATAATAGACTCGCAAGAAGAGGCATACCATTTGATGTACACCTCATTACCATCCAGGCTTCGTGATAGGCATAGCACTCCTGAAATCATCACAGTGACAGTGCTGTGCCTAGATCTAAGACCTCTCTGTGTCTCTTCCCAGGTCCATGGCTCTCACAGGCTCTGAGAAGCTTTTGCTCTGACCACAGTTCCCTGGCTGAGCCAGGAATCCATTTTGCTGCTACAGTCTCTCCAGGCCCCTCTTGTGCCCTGCAGGCCCTTGGTGACCTGTCACCATGGGCAGTGTGAGCAGCCTTATCTCAGGCCACAGTTTCCACAGCAAGCACTGCCGTGCCTCGCAGTACAAGCTGCGCAAATCCTCTCACCTCAAGAAGCTCAATCGCTACTCGGATGGGCTGCTGAGGTTTGGTTTCACCCAGGACTCGGGGCGTGGCAAGTCCAGCTCCAAAATGGGAAAAAGCGAAGACTTCTTCTACATCAAAGTCAGCCAGAAGGCCCGAGGCTCCCACCGCCCAGACTACACAGCCCTATCCAGTGGGGACATGGGGGGCCAGAGTGGAGTAGATTTTGATCCAGCCACCCCACCAAAGCTCATGCCCTTCTCCAGTCAACTGGAAATGGTAAGTGAGGTTCTTTGGATGGAAAGGGGGAGGGGAGGTCCAACAGGATTGAGAGGCTGCAGGGGTAAGTGCCCCGATGCCCAAGTGTCTTGGTCTCCACGAGGCCCGATCAGCGTTGGTGATAGTAGTATTTGGCCTCACTGCAGAAATCAAAAGTCTATCCCTAAACCAGAAATCTTAGGTTTGCCCTGCAGCAAAGGGCAGAGGGGAAATTCAAGCCTTTCTGAGCTCTACTGGGACATAACCTGCATGGTTCAGGTAGGCCAAATGGCAGCAAGTTCACAGGCCAGGGAAGAAGAGAGACTCTGTTATCCCCTGGAACCCTGGACAGGAAGATGAGGGTGCTGTCTATGGAAGTAAGTCTTCTCACTTGTGCCCTGCCTATGGTTTCTAGTCCCCTTGGCTAGAGAAGGGGTTCTGTTCTTATGAAATGAGGAAGGATGCCCACAATAGCTCCCGGTATGCAGAAATCTAGCACCTCCAACAGTTCAGGCCTCTTAAGCCTCACTACTACTGTACGCTGGAAACAATTCACCCATTCAGTCTCCATGCTCACTCTGAGGCGGAGTCAATGGCTTTAAAGCACAGGTTAAACACCACTTACCCAGGGGCTGGAGAGGTGGCTCAGGGGTTAAGAGCACTGACTGCTCTTCTAGAGGTCCTGAGTTCCATTCCCAGCAACCACATGGTGGCTCACAACCATCTGTAATGGGATCCGATGCCCTCTTCTGGTGTGTCTGAAGACAGCTACAGTGTACTCACATATATAAAATAAATAAACCTTTAAAACAAAACAAAATACCACTCCCCTGAAATGCTTGGGAGTGAAGTGCCAGAGGTCTCAGGATTGTTGTCTTTCAGATTATGAAACATTTGCACAGACATGAGATCTCTAGTAACCACAATCATTTATGTTTTGTATATATCTGACTCACAAAAGCAGACAATGATTATACAATATTTTAAATAATTTATACGCAAAAATCTCCTAATGTGTGGATTTTTTCCACTCTTAGCATCTTGTCCGTATTCAAACACTTGCAGATTCTGGAACATTTCAGATCTGAGATTTTTTTAGGACCAGGAATGCTCAAGCTAGAATAAGAAAGATGCCGGTGTTTGTGCAGTGCTTTCTAGACAAAGGCCTCGTGAAAGGCAGAGTTGTCCACTGAGGGACATTGCAAGTTTCAGGATTGCTATTCCAAATGACCTGAACTAGAAGCAGTGAGTGGTTTACAGTCTTGTGCTAGGTTCAGTGGAAGAGGTGGAGGGCAAGAGAGTGATGAGTGATGAGCTGCTGTCCTTCCTGCACCTCGGTTTCCGTCTAACCTCTCTAGAGGGCTGGGGCCAGGTGATTGCTACTAGCACAGTGCCTAGGCCATCACTGAAGGCCTTCTTGGTACAGAGGGTGTGTGTGTGTGTGTGTGTGTGTGTGTGTGTGTTTGAGACAAGGTCTCACTAGGTAGCCCTGGCTGCCTGGAACTCATGATATAGACCAAGGTGGCCTGGAAGACACAGAAATCTGCCTGCCTCTGCCTCTCAAGTTATGTGACTGTAAAGGGATGTGCCATCATGTCCAGCCTTAAGAGTCTTGTCATTGTCATCATCACCTCCTCTTCCTCCTTGTCCTTCTCTTCCTCCTTCTTCTTAAAAAGATTTGTTTATTTTTATTTTATGAGCATGAGATTTTGCCTGCATGTATATTGTGTACCATGTCCGTGCCTGGTACCCACAGAGGCGAGTTGAGTATGTAAGATCCCCTGGGACTGGGGTTACAAAATGGTTGTGTGCCACCACGTGAGTGTACAGAATAGCATCTAGGCCCTCTGGGAGAGCAGCTAATGCCTTAACCACCGCCTCCAGATCCCTCAGAGGGGTTCTTAAGAATGGTGGACCAAGGTAGGTGAAGTAGCTCAGCAGTTGACGGCTTGGCACCAAGCCCGAAAGCCGGACAGGACAACCTGACTTCCACATGGTGGAAGGAGAGAAGTTCTGTAAGTTCTTCTCATCTGCATGTGTATTCTGTGGCATAAACACTCATACTCACATGGACACAAGAAAGGCATTCTATACTTAGCCAGTCCAGAGCAACTGACAAGGTTTGCTCTCAACCAGGAAGGGTTTCACTTGGGCTCCAAGCTCAGGTAGGTTCATGAGGGTTGCACACATGCGCCCACAGTCAGAAAAGGTAAGGTGAGTGTAGAAGAGACACTAAAGTCTGTGTGGTCCTTTGCTTCCCCAGAGTTCAGACAAGGGGGCAGTGAGGCCCACTGCCTTCAAGCCTGTGCTGCCACGGTCAGGAGCCATCCTCCACTCCTCACCTGAGAGTACCAACCACCAGCTTCATCCCATGCCTCCAGATAAGCCCAAGGAGCAGGAGCTGAAGCCAGGCCTGTGCTCTGGGGCACTGTCTGACTCGGGCCGGAACTCCATGTCTAGCCTGCCCACGCATAGCACCACCAGCAGCTACCAGCTGGATCCTCTGGTCACCCCCGTGGGGCCTACCAGCCGTTTTGGGGGTTCAGCTCACAACATCACACAAGGCATCATCCTTCAGGACAGTAATATGATGAGCCTGAAAGCCCTATCATTCTCTGATGGGGGCAGCAAGCTGGCTCACCCAGGCAAAGTAGATAAGAGCTCCTCTTGTGTTCGTTCCCCACTCTCCACGGATGAGTGCGCTATCCAGGAGCTGGAGCAGAAGCTGCTGCAGAGGGAGACTGCACTCCAGAAGCTGCAGCGCAGTTTCGATGAAAAGGAGTTTGCCTCTGGCCAGACGTTTGAGGAGCGGACACGGCGGACTAGAGAAGAACTGGAGTGCCTGGAGCCTAAGAGCAAGCTGAAGCCAGCCTCACAGAAGAGCCAGCGCACTCAGCAGGTGCTCCAGCTGCAGGTGTTACAGTTGCAGCAGGAGAAAAGGCAGTTAAGGCAGGAGCTAGAGAGCCTAATGAAGGAGCAGGACCTGCTGGAGACCAAGCTGAGGTCCTACGAGCGGGAGAAAACCAACTTCGCCCCTGCACTGGAGGAGACCCAATGGGAGGTAAGACAGGCTAAGTCCTACCAGGGCTTGGCTGGTATCTACCACATCCATACTGGCAAAGCAGTATCAACACTGAGTGCTCAGGTCAATGCAACTATAGAGACAGCTTTATGACTGAGGAAGGGGCTCCTGAGAGAACTGGCATGGGGTAGCTCTGGGTCAGCTCCGTGTTTCTCACTTGTCCCATCACTGTATCCTCACAGCCCTCGGTCATTGGACATAGAAGCCTGATCTTTGGCGGGAAAACCAAAACCCAGATAAATGAGGCTCAGCCACACCCCCTAAAGGTTGGCTTCACCGTGTGTTTGTCCAGGGTGAGGACCTGAGAGAAGGCTTACGCCTGTTTGGTGCTTCGGGGGAAAGAGTCCTGACTACAGCCATTAGTAGTAGGTCCCAGCGATGGAGTTACCCTTGCTGAGATGTAAGTGGAGGTCCTACTTGGTCAGCTGAGATTTAAATACAGGGGAGGAAGAAAAAAGACAAACACACAGTCACATTTTGGGGACAGGTTTTATTGGTTTGCTTTGTTCGATACTAGGGGTTAAACCTAGGGGCTCACATTTGCTCACTGCTGTATTTCCTCAGCCCTTCAGTCACTTTGGAATGACTCATGTGGGTCTGGCCTAGCTGGAGAGCAGTCAGGGTCCCCACATGTATCCTGCTAGGATAGCATCTTTTTCCCTGAGTAGCACACCCCTGCCCCCACACTCCCGTGACCCAGGCAGACAGGTAGAGACATTAGTGCTGTTGTTTACTCCAGAGATTCTCTGTAAGGAGAGATGACAGTTGTTCTATTCGTATGGATTAGCATCAGGTCTGGCTGGGGTGGCCCACTATCAGCACCATACCCTGTGAAATGACAATAGTCACAAGAAAGGTGAAGAAAGGAACCTTTTGTGCATCTCAGAGCTAAGTCGTGAGCGTTGGCCTTTGTCATTCATCCTTATGGTCCAGACTGGAACTAAGCTGGATATTGCCTTGTTCCCACCTTGGCTAGTCAGTGTACTTAGGAAAACAACAGTGACGGTGACGGTGACGGTGACGGTGATGATGGTGATGGTGATGGTGACGGTGACGATGATGATGACGATGACGATGATGATGGTGATGGTGTCAGTGATGGTGACGGTGATGATGATGATGGTGATGGTGTCAGTGACGGTGATGGTGACGGTGATGATGATGATGACGATGATGATGATGATGTCAACGATGATGATGGTGATGGTGTCAGTGATGGTGACGGTGATGATGACGGTGACGATGACGATGATGATAATAAATAATAACAGAAATATTGTTATAAACTCATTTAATTTACAGAGACTTTAGAAAGTGCTATGTTCTCCCATCTAACCACTACGATCATATCGTGCCGTAGGAATGTTACAGTTTTTCAGTTTATAACTAAGAAAACTGACACACAGATCAGCTATGATAGCTGGTTAAGTGATTTGGCTAGCATCTTATACATATAAAATATAGATGCTAAGATTCAACTGAAAGAATATGGACCAGAAGTTCACATCTTTATTATTTATTGGGAGAGGGGGCATCCCCAGAATTCACATTTTTAATTAGTTGTTGTCTCCATGCTAATGTGTGCCTGCGTCACCTGATTCCTAAGTGATCCAGTCTGGATTCAAAGCTTGTGACTCTGCCCTAATTCCCTTTATCAAACTAATGTAGACTTGGCGTATTACTCAAGTTGATTTTTTTTTGGGGGGGGGGGGTTGGTCATTGTAACAAAATGCACAAGGTATGCAATTTACAACAAGAATTTATTCTGTCTCACAATATTGGAGGTTTCACTTCAGGGATCAATTGGCTAACAGACCCTGCTGCTTTGGGCCTGTGATAAAGTAGCATGTGGCCATGTGAGTGTCACCTCATGGCCAGGAAGCAAAGGTGAAAACAAAGAAGGTTCAGAATCAACAATCCCCTTCAGGGTCCTAAACACCTTCCATTAGGCCTAACTTCTTAGAGGCTCCACTACCTTCACCTCTCAGTGTTACCACACTGGAAAACTTTAACATTTGGGCTTTGAGAGATATTCAAGATCTGCACTTGGCTTTGTCAAGAAGTTCTTGGCTCTAGTGATCCATGATGGTGAGGCTCAGTGTTCGGTCTTCTTCCTTTTTTTTTTTTTTTCTCGATTTTGGTTTATGTTGGGAATCAAACCCAGAGCGTCATGCATATACTAGGCATGAACTTCTTAAAACAAGACAACCCTTTTTCTTTTCTTTCATGCTTTCTTTCTTTCTTAGTCATAAGTAGGGGATACTTCTATCTGAGACAAGCTGGTGTGTAATACCACTCCAAACCATATCATGAGCCCAAATAATGCTTATGACCTCAAAGTGCCAAGGCCCCAGAGACACAATGATCTGACTTAAATGTGCTCTTGGCCCAACTTTGATGGCCAATGGGTATTGAAGTGGCAGAAAAGCCAGGAAAGGAGGAAGGCCACAGTTCATTGTTTGACTGATGGATACTGGACATGGCCTGTGGGCCAGGTTGTATGGCTAGCTTTGGGGGTACAATAGGACAAGGTGAAATGGTCCTACCCCAGAGATGAATGCAGGGGTAGGAACATGCAGGGGTGAGGTTTGGGTGTTTGCTCCCTGAAGCCGGTATCTCTGATGTTAAAGGTGGTGGTGGAGCTTGGAGCTAAGGAGAGCGTAAGCAGGTGATTATTGAGTTGCATATAACTTTGGGTTTGGGCACAGACTGGCATGCGGGGCCTGAACTGGAGATAGGGAAGGCACTTGGAAATGCATGCAAGAAGAACAAGTTGTCTATATGCAAAAGAACTGTGTTTGAGGTGTCTTGTCAGGAGCAGCCTGAACCCTTTAGGAAATGGTGATGTCATCTTGGTTTGGATAGTGCCCATCACTTCTGGCACTGATTCTCACCCTTTCTCACCCCACCCTTGGCAGGTGTGCCAGAAGTCAGGTGAGATCTCTCTTCTGAAGCAACAGCTCAAAGAGTCCCAAATGGAGGTGAACACTAAGGCCAGCGAGATCCTCAATCTGAAGGCACAGCTGAAGGACACGCGGGGCAAGCTGGATGGAATGGAGCTGAAGACACAGGACTTGGAGAGTGCCTTGCGCACCAAGGGGCTGGAGCTGGAGGTCTGTGAGAACGAACTGCAGCGTAAGAAGAATGAGGCGGAACTGCTGAGAGAGAAGGTGAACCTTTTAGAGCAGGAGCTGATGGAGCTACGGGCTCAGGCTGCCCTGCATCGAGATGCGGTGTCCCTGGGACCTCCAGGGGTTGGGCTGACTTTCTCAGAGGACACCCCTGCTCTGCAGCGGGAGCTGGATCGGCTGCGGGCTGAGCTGAAGGAGGAGAGGCAAGGCCATGACCAGATGTCCTCAGGATTCCAGCGTGAGCGGTTGGTGTGGAAAGCAGAGAAGGAAAAGGTGATTCAGTATCAGAAGCAGCTACAACAGAGCTACTTGGCCATGTACCAGCGCAACCAGCGTCTAGAGAAGGCTCTGCAGCAGCTGGCCCGTGGGGATGTTGCAGGGGAGCCCTTTGAAATAGACCTGGAGGGAGCCGACATCCCCTACGAGGATATCATAGCCACCGAGATCTGAGGAGCTGCCTAGGGGATGGAGAGCTGGGGACTGGACCCCAGAAAGCGGGGAGGTCTGAGCCTGTTCAAAGAGACATTTTGAGCCCCTCTGAGAGAAGCCACCTCTGGGGTCCAGATTCAGGAGTCCCCAGTGGTGGGTAGGGGTCACCACATAGCCTTTCCTCCCCGCCTGCCTTTTTCAGCCTAACTAACCCTGCTGTTTATAAGACCTTGGTCTGCAAACCCCAAGCTCTCCTCGAGATGTGCTCAGGGAGCTTTATGGGCTGGTTGAGGTTTCTCTTAACTTTGGTCTCATTCAAAGTAGTGAGAGGACACTCCACCAGGAAAGGGAGCGACTGCCATACAGGCCAAATGGCCACCCATGGACAGAAGTATTTTCCTTGTCATCTCTAAACCCTGCCATCCCCTGGGCATATTGGGATGCTTTTGAGAATAGAAAGAAGCCATATGTAGCCAGAAGCCTTGGACTCTGTCTTCACTACAGCCTGTTCTTCTGTCTGTGGAGGTGGAGGGATTGTGTTACCACATGGTTGAGCCAACAAGTCATGGGAGGAAGGGTGGATGGACAGTTGGGCATTACAGAACCTTCATAGGTCTCAAGAGGTCCGGGTGGGAGGTGAAGGCAGAGAACCAAAGCAGTCAGAGAGTCGAGTCTAAAATGAGCTGCATAGCCCCTTTGACCTCAGTGGTCACTCCTTTTAAAGCCATAGACATTGGGGTCCCAGGTTGGGTACAGGGGAATGACATGAGATATGGATTCCCAGCTGTGCCAGGGGGTTCTCCTCAGCCGTCAATATGGAATGTTTTTCTTTCTCGATCACCAGGCTCTCACTTGGATCCAGAATAGTCCAGCCACTTAGTGTGCTGGACGTTAGCCTCCCTTGCCTGTGGCCTAAGTCAGCAGCATCTCTTCCCCTTACAGACTCTTGAGTGCTATGAGTCTCATAGAGTGGGGAGGGTCACCAGTGTGCCAATAGGCTGCCGGCCAGGTAGGAGAGAGATGAGGCGCATACACAGAGCCTCATAGATTTCCCAAGCCACCCAGTCTCCTCCCTCCATGTGGTGATGCCCCACGTTGTAAGAATTCAGTAAGTGAGCCTGCAGGAGCCTGGCCTTGTCTTCTGAAGATAGCCCGCTCTAGGGGCAGAGGGAAGTGCAGTTGCTTGGTTGCAGGAATTATCTTCTCTCACCTTCCCCCTTCCATTCTGTGTTTTCCACAGCAAGCCAGATCAAGCAGGCAGCCAAGCTGCTCCATATGCTATTTTTGGCCCTTACCACAGCTGTTGTTGGTAGGGCACCCAGCCCTTGCTGGATTCCTGAGCCATGTGCTTGCCTGGTGGGCGGGACCCAGGATAGAGGAGATGTAAGGGAGGGTCTGCGTGCTTGGTAGTCCAGGAACCAGAAAGTTCTACCTCCCTAATGCTGGTCCTTAAGAGTCCCTGAGTGGATCCCAGCCCTAGTGACCTTGTCTTCCCATAGGCTTTCTTCCCTTCCTCTTGTCTACAGACTAGGGCCCTGTAGGTGACACTGCTTTCTGTTCCTGGGGTTAGGTTGGCCCCCCTCCTACTACTGACTTTCAATGGCACAATAAATATTCTCTGGTCTAACATTGCCCATAGTCACATGCTCATTTAAACCTGGAATCTACAGGCCAAAGATCTCCCCCATCTTGTAGGGTCATACCCTCCACTGAGCGCAGCTCACAGCCCAGTTTAAAAAGTCCACGGCCCTCAGTTCTTCGTTGTGTACCAGTCTGTGCCTTGTTTGAGTCCTTCCTATTGAGACTGTCCAACAGAGGGAAAGAAAGATGAGGGTCAGCTGCCTCTTCCTAGATTGGAGGACTCCTTCCTCTGAAAGAAAAGCCAGAAGTCCACTGCTATGCCACAGAGTCCTTGCTGAGGAAGCAGCAGATACGAGGCCTGGGGCAGGCCTGTGTTCTGTATCTGTGCAGGGTGCTTTCTACTCACAGGGGGCTCTGCCCACATCACTGCCCAGTAGCCCTGCCCTGGTCATCTTTGAGACCTCTGCCTGGGAATTGTTCAGCCTTTAAGATGGCAGATCCCTTCCCAAGACTGCTATCAGCCTGAGATCCCAAGGTAGCTCCAAGATGCAACCATGCTGTAACCTAATATCCTCGCCTTCCTTCCTATGTGCTTTCTTTCCCTCTCTGTCCTAAAGCATCCTCACCATTTGTGGTCCAGGCCCACATGGATGGCTAGATGGAACAGTGACTGAACAAGGACTCAGGTGTACGGGTTCAGGGCAGACAAGCAGCCTGCCATGCTTTGTCTCAGATCCATACTCCCCCTCAGAGGTGTCTGGATGCAGAATGCTGCTGCTCTCTGAAGGAAGAAGTAGCTAGCATCACCTCATAAGAAAGGGCCTTGTAGTGTCCAGACTCCCATGGGGCACCTCCTTGCTCAATTTTGTCCTCTCTAGGTACACTTGAGCTTTAGCATGGTAACTTTTGGGGGGGCTTGGCATCACTCCCCTGAGAGACACTTGCTGATCCTCTCGTCCAGCTCCAGCTTGGGCTGTGTCTCAGGTAAGAGAGATGTCCAAGGGAAAGCCAGGCTGGACCAGAGATTTCCCTAGGACCTGAGATCTCCTCAGATGCCACACAGCAGGCCACAGTGCCCCTCGGTGGAGACTGCTTTCCCTTTTGAACACTGGAGCCCTCCCCAGAGGCTGGCTTCGGATGGACTGGCATTTGGAAGACTAAGTACATAGTTATTTTTCTCTTCCTTGTTTCTGGTTTGCTTTGCTCTTGATGGCTTCATTTTGTTTTATTTTTGAAGTTCTTTGTTGGCTCTGTATACTATTTCTGCTAATTTTATGTTTTATTTATGAATAAAGAATGCCATTTCTCATGTCTTCACAGCCACTTTTGTTTCTTCAAGCTAATGTCTGCCTCTCCACTATGATATGCCTGGCAACTCCTGGTGGTCTCTCCCTTGGAACCAGAAAGCCAGAGTCCCTTTGTGCCAGCTGGGTTGCTCCTCACTTAGAAGCCTTGAGGAAGGCCCCTCTGTGACCTGGGGAACCCTGTCTTTACCAGACTGGTGATCTTACTTGGGACATGGTCAGCCTCTGGGCTGACCCAGAAGAAGGAGGGAGGAGACCAGGGGCCAGCGACTTCAAAAGCATACCCTTTCCCAACCTCTGCCTCTCCCCTCCCCTCCCCACCAGCTGCTAGCCTCCTGGCCAGCCTTCGACCCAGTGCATATGGCTTTTTGGCAAGGGACTAGAGTAACTATTATTGTCACTCCTCCAGGCCCCTAGGTGAGAGTGCTATTAGCACAGCCACCATCTGTCCTGCCTGCCTCGTACTAGCTACTCCCCACCAACACACACACACACACACACACACACACACACACACACACACTCCCCAGTTCACTTTGATGGGCATTCCCTGTTTTGAATTCAAATCCTAAACCCCAAAGCTATTCACTGTGGTAACAGGAGGAAGAGGGACACACAAAGAGAATTAAAGGCCTATAGGCATAGAACAATGCCTCTGGGGAAGGGAAGGTCAGTAGAGGCTGCTGTTAGGGAAGCCCAGCCCCATAGGACTGTGCTATTCGTAACAGCACTACCTGACCGTGACACTGAATGACTGGCCCCTACTCTTTACACAGGCCCAGGGGAATTAGGCAGGAGAGCCAAGCTGCCAACTTTAGCATAAGCTCCCCAGTCTTGGCAGCTCCCACTTTAACATTCTTGGGAGCCCTGGGTTGCCAGTCAGAAACCTTATTCTGCTGGTGCAAAAATGTCACATATCCCAGCACCCCAGCTAGAACCAAGCACCCAGGACCAGCCAAAGCTGCATGACATGCATCAGGGATTTCTTTAGAAACCCAGCCAGCATCCTGACTCCCAGAACCATGACACTCGAAAGTTTTTTCAAAAAGATGTGTTTATTTTCATATACAAAAGCAGAACTCTGCCAAGGTTGCCTCATTGCAGAGACACAGCAAAGTGGGGAGCAGTTTGTCTCCCTACACCACCTCCTCATCCCATTCTGATCCAAGCAAGAGAGAGAGGGGGGAGGAGGGAAGAGAGGACACTTCTGACAGCAAGCAACCAGCCCTCAGCTCCTCCAGTCTGCGCAGACAGCACACAGTTGCAGCAGATATTTTTACCCTACTGTCTTGAAGTCTGTGCGCACCATGTGTGAGGAAGGGGGCCGACCAGTCCGGGATCCTCCCTGAGCATCTTCAGCAGCATGCCTTTACTCAGTTAATTCTGGAAGGCCATGCTGTCCCCAAGTTTCTCCCCAGCCCAACTGTTGCCTCCTTCTCTTTTCTGAGTGCTGGGATCAAAGGCAAGTGCCACCATTCCCAGCACTCTCAGCTGGAGTTCAAGGTTAGCCTGCCCTACACATACCTAGGACTAGAGAGAGACTTTGTCTTAAAAAACAACCAACCAAAGGATCCTTTCTTCTTAGAGAGTTTACATTCTACAAGCAAACAGGCTTCACATGGGTCATAAGTGGGTTGGTACACGCTGGCTGTGTAGACAGTGATGTGGCAAGGCCATTGGTAGAGAAAAGGAAATCTCAGCTTGGATCTCCCCTCAAGCCCCTTCTCTTAAGGATCTCTTGCCTCAGAGCCTCAGTCGACACTTTCCTAGTGAGGGGACCTGCAGTTTTCCTCTGACTGCTGTGCCATGGGCTGCTATGCGCTCCCTCCCTGTCTCCACCTATAACCCCACCTGCCTTCCATCCAAACCACTGGAAAGCCTTTGGAAAGCTTCAGGCATCACATGTGTTCCTCCACGCACTAAAGTGGAAGTTTGGTGATGTGGTGTGATCCTTGCAGTGACGCTGAAGTCAACACAGCTTCTTTGCTTCTTTCCAGATAAGTAAATTTAAAAAATTCAGTGCCGGGGATGAAACCCAGGGCCTTGCACACACTAGGCAGTGCTCCAGCCTAGCACTGGGATTTACCCCAGCCTACATTGGATAGTTTGACAAGGAATTCATCTATACAGACCATTGCTATTGTTCGCTTGGAGAGGTGTTACCTATTTAGGGAGAAGTCTGTTCAGCCTGTTCAGCCACACTTCCTGCACAGCTCTGCTCTCCCAGCCTGGCCTTGTGCTTTGGGAGCAAGCCCCAGGTGACTCCTTTCATCTTCCCTTCCCAATCAGATTCTGGATCCTGCATGGCCAGCCTGCTCCTTAAAGCTCACCCCTTCCTCTTCCTACATCTGTGGCCAATCTGAGCCTATCAGGGAGTCAGGGAACATTCCAGATATCCCAGACACTTAGAAATATAGCCCTCTGTCTTTAGTAGATACAAAACCAAGGCCCAAATAGCAGCAGATGTCTGACAGGTTTTAAGGTCAAAAGGCTGGTTAACCATAGACCCCAAGACTGACTCCACTTGCTCTCTGTCCCCATTCTAGCCTGTTAACCCATGCCTGCTGATAGACTACACCCCTAAAGTCCCTCCTTGTTTTCTGGGTCTCACATGTGTCTCAGCAAACAGACATGAGGTTCAGAAGGTTCCCTAAAAGAAGTGTAACCAATCCTGAGGCATTTTTCTCTAATCACCATCCAAAAAGAGCCCAGTCTGCCTTTCCATCCTGGCCTCATCTCTGAACCCCATAACAAGGTGCAGTGATTAACTGCAGAATCTTGGATGGCTAACTTCACCTGCAGACTCCCCTGGTGCTGCTGAGCAGTGGTGCAAGTTACTTAGCCTCTTTATCACCAAACCACTGAGTGTCAGTATGACCAGTCACTGGGTTAGGATCACTCTTCCAGGTCCTGATGAAGCCCCGCTGAACCTCTGCCCTGGAGAACATCTATTCCGATCTCCAGCATCTTGCAGTATTTTTTCCCCTCCCTTTCACTCAATTCTAGAAGCCTGGTTTGTTGGGGCAAGGCTCTGGGTGAGAGGGCACAGGTGGGAGAAGAAAGGAACAAAGAGGGATTTGCTTGGAGAAGTGGGGATGTATATAGTGAAGCAGCCTGTGACCTTGAGCCCCAAATCTACCACAGCCCGCCCAGCAGCTCCCCTCCCTGCTCTGATCTTCTAGCTCTGTCACACAGTGCCAGCCTGAGCGTGCCCACATGCACACACACACACACACCCACACCCACACCCACACAGTTAAGTCTGAGCATGCCCACATGCACACACACACACATGGTTATGCTCCGATTGCTTCAGTTGCAGCTAAGATGGCTCATGACAGAATTTGTTTTTTGTTTGCCTTGCTTTTCATAATATTTTTATTGATTATTTGGGAATTTCACATAGTGAAACCAGAGCACACTCACTTCCCAGTATTCCCCGGTTAGCCTCCCATTCCTCACCCCTCACACACACTCCAAAAGAAGAATAAAAAAAAGGAAAAAAAACCAAACCAGTCAGTTTGTGTTGTCTGTATACTCACTGAATCATGGTTGAACTCCTAGTGGCTGGCCCTTCAAGGAAAACAGTCTCGCCCTACCCACACCCCCTTCAGAAGCCATCAGTTGTGGAGAGCTACACTTTAGCTTTCTTACTACAATTTAAGTTCTCTTTGGTGGCTTTCTGTCTAGGCTATTGCCTTTTGGGGGGAGGGGGAGGGGGAGGGGGTGGGATGGGGGCAGGGGCTGCAATGACAGAATTTGTAATCAGTAGCAGGTGAGGCAAGTCAAATTCCTCATTCTAAAAATAACAGTGCAATGTGCCTGCGTGGCTTGTCACTCAGATGGCACCCTCCTGGGCTACAGGTTCACATAAAGTGGAATACACAGCTAAGAGTTCCCTGTCCAAGGGTCCCTTTGTTCCAGGCAGGAACTCTTGGGCTCAGCAGGTGGTGTTGTGTTTTATAAAAAAGAAAAGGAGGCCAGGGATGTGTTTGGTGGAGGCACAGTGTGGTGCGTGTGTGTGTGAGTGTGTGTGTGTGTGTGTGTGTGTGTGAGTGTGCGTGTGTGCGTGCGTGCGTGTGTTGCTTCTGTGGGCCCACTCTGAGGCATCCCTTCCCCTGAGGGACCAGCCATACAATGGATATAGAAATAGTTTATTTAGGGCATGGAGAGGGGAATTGAGGGGGTAGTAGAGACAGAGAGAGAGGAGTAAAGGAATAAAGAGGCTGGCCATGTGGGGGGGATTGGGAGAGAAGGAACAGGGGGAGGATAGGAGAGCAAGAGAGAAGGGGGGGGCAGCCCCTTTTATAGCAAGTCAGGCACACCTGGATGTTGCCAGGTAACTGTGGGGGGAGTCTAGAAGGAATGCTAGCAGGTGGGGGTCACTGTTAATAGTCACCAAAAGAGATGATGACTGCCTTCTGGCTGAGGCTGGGGGATAGTCCAAGCTTCTCACTTGCTTTTGGGTCCTCAGTCAATTTTCCATGTAAAGGTCCTGTTGATTCAGTCTTGTGCTTAAGCCACAGTTTTAGGCCTGCTCCCTTGCTGGACAAGAGAGCTGGGTATGTGTACAGGGAAGGAGGGAAGCAGAATGTAAAGGCGATGAACAACAACGTTCAAGGTCGCTTAGTTTTCCTCCACCCCTCCCCCGTACTCATCGCAGTGGTCTGAAGTACTCGGGTCTTCAGTGTCCACACCGGCTAGGATCTGGACCTGTCAATGCTGGGCTTTTCATCTCCACCATCCTGGGGGTACAAGCTACCATATGAAGGGACCCTGAGGATATCTGCCCAAGCCCCAATTCTGTAGACAGTGAAGACCAGGCCCATTGTGGATGGAGCACCTCATACACTGGAACCCCCAACAGCAGTGTCAGACAGATCCCAGCCCTCCTACCTTGTGGAGGCAAATGCTTTCCAGGAAAATGTTGGCTCAGGTGCCCACCTGGCTAGGTCCCAAAGACCAACTTAGCAAGCAGAAGGGGCTCCATGCCAACTGGCCAGCTCTGAATGGGGGCTGGCATCACAGAGAGACATGAGTTATAGAGAAAACCAAGTCAGGTCCACAGTCCGAAGCCCTGCTTCTATTCCCAGCCAACTAGTCTCTAAGGAAGTGGAGTCTTGGGCCAGTTCCACAGGATAGCTTTGATGTGTCACATGAGAAAAAGAAAAACCCAGCCTTCGAACCACTCCTTGTACACAGACACCCCATGTGCACATACGTACACACACGACGCTGTCTTAAGTTAATGTTGAAAACCGGAGTAGAAGATGAGGCAGTTATTTTAGTGTGTGTGTAAAATGTTTGTGGGTGTGTGTATCAGTTACTTCTCTGTGCTGTGATGAGGCACATGACCTCAGTGACTCATGAGAGAGTTTACTTGGACTTAGGATTGCAGAGGGTCCTTGATGGAGGGGTAGCATGGAACAGGTGTAGGCAGGGTGTCTGAAGAAGCGATCACATTTTGGAGCACAAGTACAGAGCAGAGAGATGGAAGTGACACAAGTCACTAACCTCTCAAATCTGTGTCCCCAGTGATGTGCTTCCTCCAGCAAGATGAAACCTCCAAAATCTCCCCAAAGAGTACCACCAGCTGGGAACTAAGTACACATATAATCCAAACCTCCACAGCAGGTATGTGTGTAGGTGTAGATATGTATGTGTGTAGGAATTGGTATGGATATATCTATTGTGCGTGGATGTTTATGTGTGTACGTATATGCGCATGCATGGATGCCTATACATGTAGGTTAATGAAAATGTACATATGCATGTGAATATAGATGTGTATCTGTGTGGATACATCTCTGTGTGTGTATTCACTCATATGTGTGTCAGTGTGGATGTATACATATGTACATGGATGTATATTATGCATGCAGAAGTGCCCACACATATGACTGTGGGTATAGATGTGTGGTCTTATATGTGTTTATTCATGTGGATGTATACATATGTCTCAGGCCTTTTTCAGGATGCTCTGAAAAGCACACTGGCTTAGAAACAGATTCTTCCTCTGCCAGTCACTGCTTGGGGTGACCTTCACAGGCAGCTATAAGAGATGCTTTTGGCAAGAACCTGCCAGATCACGGTGACCTTGCATACAGGGAGCTGTGTAGGATCAAACCTGGCATGGTGGAAAGAAGCCCCACATGTCTATCTGGGGCAATGAGGCTCTGGAGGGACATGGGACACTCGGGAAGTGGCTGCGTGCTCTTCTACAGCCTGACGAGTTGGCCAGGCTGTGTGAGAGGCCTCTGCGGAGACACAGCCCATGGGTAGAAGAGGGAACCATCCTGGGGATCACAGCAGCTGGCTCTGGAGTTCCCATGGTTGGACATTGCGGATGCTGAGGGACCTGGGAACAGACGCCCCCCCCCCCCCCCCTGCAGAGCACAGCTGGTGTCTTGCCAAGGGACTCGTTTGTGGTGGCTTGGGGCGCTGGGCTAGCAGCTTAGGCTTGGGTGAATGGTCTGGGAGCACTGGGAAGCTCTCTGCAAGAAATTAGACTCGGCTCCTTAATCAAGGGCCGGATCACTCGCTTCCCATGGCCGGTCCAGATGAAGAGACAGTCCATAATTCTAAGACGTTTATTTTCATTTTGGAGAGTGGCGTGGATGGAATTGTACCTCGTGGCCTCTGGGAGATTTGAGGTAGATATAGTAACTGGGAAGGGGCGAGGCTAAGTCTCTAGGTGTCTCATTAACATGGGGATGGCGTGGGGCTGTGCGGCCATGCCTCTACCTGGGGCATGGCCACACCTCTATCTGAGGAGGGGTGGTATGTGATCGTGACGGGAGCCAAAAGCCTCCTGGGAGCGTTGGCATAACGTTTTCTGGTCCCTTGCGGATTCTGCTGGGTCACCCAGAGTTTACGCCTGCGCTCGCTCAGGTGGCAGACTGCCTGTCACAGATCACTGCCCCACAGAGCTGGACCCTTAAGTTTCAAAGGGTTTTCTCAAAGTCTTTTGAGATGATTTGACTAATAATACAGCTCCCTGTTGGCTGCTGGTCTCCAGTCTATTCTCTCTAGTGCAGAGGTCCTAGTGGCTGTGGCTGAGCATATGCTAGACAGATATGGTAGAGCACCCTGAGTCACCCTTCAGACCCTTATATCTGTACTCACATAGGCACACAACCACATGCACACACATGTATAGCCTATACACATGTACACATAGGCACACAACCACATGCACACAC